>JABUQX010021613.1:0-28797 GCA_015478945.1 Trachelipus rathkii
ATATCTATCTTTATTAAAGGTAATTAAGTGTCCTATAATAATATATACTATATTAATACTATATATATATTATTAATATATAATATATTATATATATAATATATATATAATTATATATTAATATATATATAATATATATTATATATATATATATATATATATATTTTAATAATATATATAATATATAAAATCAATTAAAATTACTTATTTCTACATGACTATAACAATTATAAACCTATATATATAATTATATATAATATTAATATATAAAATTATTTCAAGTGTGTGTGTGGTGTGTGTGTGCGTGGTGTGTGTGTTGTGTGTGTGTGTGTGTGTGTGTGTGTGTAGTGTGGTGTGTAAGTGTTGTGCGTAATGATAGTAAAAAAATATAAACGTAGAAATTGGAACTGTCTTATCAGCCGACGGTCAACCCCACCAACCTCTACCGCTAGCTTCAAACACTGTCTAATCGCATATCCTTAATATAGCAAATAATTTTCATGCTTTGCATTATCTCTCCTCTCTACGACATGGCTGCAAGCATGGAATTAAATGAACAATAGAACAATATATAAAAATAAAAAAGACTGTTCTCAGCCTGTCACTCGGTGGCGGGAGAATAAATAATAACTATAGGCAATATTATTATACATGCACTAGTGAGGCAAATCAATTAAGATAGACTAGAAGGAACATAATTAAAAGTGTGTGAAGGTAGAACAAATGTACATGGGTTGTATCTGCCATGGGCTTAAAACTATATCATAATGTGCTGTCTTTCGAAAGAAGAGGTCTGGGACGCCTTCATTTGCCTACGTCGAAATGTAAAAAAAACCTTGTGATAGGTTCAAAACAAACAAATTACAAATTTCCTTTTTAATTGGCATCGTCCACTTTATGACATTTTCGAACATAGCGTAATCAAATAATTGATTTATAAAAAACTATTGGCATCTTTTCTCCTAGGCTACCATGTTTATCCACACCATAATTAAGCTTGTTAGAGTAAAAAATATTTGAGAATAAAAATAAACTTTGGCTACTATTTTATTGAAGCCAGTGATTAAATTATGATATTAAAGTTTTTGGCGGCAACTTTCACTGCAAAAAGAGTCAAATAGTATACTCACACCACACCATTAGATGAGTACCGAAAATTATAACGACTTGGATTATGAAGTACCTTAAATAATACCTTTTAAATGTTTAATATTATACATTGGATATATTTAATTATAATCATTTGCGAAAATTAATTTAATCTAGATCAAAATTCCGAGTTCCAAATAATAATCAATGGCAACTCTTTTTCTCCTTTGTTTTTTTTTTATTTGCATTGTAGGTCCCAGGGGGCACCATGGGCATTCACTTAACATGCTTCATGATTCTAAGTTATAATAATATCAAAACGTTGCCTATTATTAGATGGACTTAGTGATCAGTTTTTGAAGTGCTAAAAATTACTTACTTCTACTTGATTTAACATTACTCATATGACGTCAAAGAAAATGTTGGTGTGATAAATACTTCACGAAAGAAGTTATAATGACTCTGTGAGATAATGTTCTCTTTGCGATTTTATACAGTTGCCAAGTTAATGACGGAACGACTTCGTTGAAAAATCATTTTTTAAAAGATCGAAGCACAAAGAACAGTTTAAAAGGGGACTAATCCAAATGGTCGACGTGACATCAAAAAAATTCCCGTACAGCCCACCGAAGGCGTTAGGATAAGGTTATGGATATGTATGAGGAGAATTAAGGTTAGGTTAACAGTTTGAGGGTTAGGTGGTAGAGGTATTAGGTGTTAGGTAGTAAGTTAAGGTTAAGTATAGGTTAGAGGTGTAAGGTTAGGGTTAGGTGGGAAGTTAGAGGTTAGGTTTATAGGTTTTAAGTTTAGGCATAAATGTTAGGATTATGTTAGGTTAGGGGTTAGGATTAAGTTAATAAGTAATATTTAGGTAATAAAGGAATTAAGGGTTAGGGGTTAAACAGAATGTTATTGTGTGGAGGTTCGTTAAAACTGGCTAAATAAAGCAGCATTTGCAGACACATGTTGAACCTTTACAGATCATTTTCCTGTCGACCATTGGCTAGTCCCCGTTCGGACTGATGTAGCTGATGCGTTTAAAGATGTAACTGAAGGAGGAGGAGGAGGAGCACCCCAAAAGATAAAGCCAAAAAGAAATAAAAAACTGCTGCTCAGCGAAATGAAAGTAAAAGTTTCAAAGAAGAGTAGATTTTCATGGGCTGCAACTAACAGTTGGACGATACAAGCTGACTGAGACAAATGAATTTTGAGCAAAGATTTGCACATATGCTTGGTTTGCCAAATACACAAAATCTTTTCCATCGCATGTGAAAAAGATTTGTGTATTTTCAAACCAAGCAAAGCTTTGCCAAAAATGACCCATACACACTTGTGTGGAGCCGCCTTAACAAATCAAAGAATGATTGTCGGTAATAAACGTATAGCTACAATGATTGTGACTGGTATGATTTAACCATTCTCATAGTGGAGAGGCATTTCGGGATTCATAAAGATTTTATTGATTGGAAGTTTGTTCCGCCGTCATACAATTATCTTGTTTAGGTATTAAGCTTTACCATACTTTGGTCTCCTTGAATTGGCCGCATGAACATTATAGGTGAATCGCGTGTTTATTCAATAAATACAAAACAATATAATTTGTATGAAATAAAACAATACAATAAAAAAAAAATTCGCTACATATGTTTGGTCAGATACTTTGACTGAAGTGTCGTTACTGAGCCTGATTGCAACATACAATCAACAAGAGTTGAAGTAATATAATCTTGTATTATGAGTGCTTGTACTTTTAGTTAAAGTTCGGAACACCATAGAAATTACATTTCAAGAAATTAGTATCGAAAGTCTGTAAAATGTGGACATTTTGAGATGGGCAAGACGTTCTCATATTGTATATCTTCACTGCCTACGATTTGCTGAAGTTCATAAGTATTTTCCTTTTGGAGACTAAAATAATTAAAATTTGGGGCTTGTCAACCTACATAAATACTGTTAACAATTTAAAAGTGGAATGACACACACATCATTATAGGAATTTAAACGACCTCTATTTACTCTATTGCACTTAATTGTCCATTCTTATTATCCTATTCATTTCAACCTAACAGATGCTCTCAACGAAAAGTCTCTAAAGGATAATTCATAGAGATGGCTTCCAATAAAGTGGTATAATACGTTTGTATCTATGATTAATCCTACTTAAGAAATATGTGAATCAGTCACTTTTGCACTAATATCTGTTAGAAATAACGAAAGAATGTTAATAATAAGTCAGCGTTTTGTTTTATGTATGCGCTTTCAAAATCCAAATACATATGTTCTTACAACTTACTTAGAAGCGGAAATATTTGTGTAGTATGGTGCGAAATTTTCCTTCTTCTTATAGAAGCTATTGACGAAGAAATTTTGCAAAATAAAAAAGCTTATGACATCAACATCTTTCCTAACAATTTGGGAAATGTCAACCACATCGCTCTCTATCTTTTTAGTACTGGCTCTTTAAGCCCTTTCTCTCTTCGATAAAAATGTATGTGATATCAACCTTTAAACTATCTTTGAAACAATTTTTATCGAGTCTCATTGCTTAAAAATTATGGCAATTTGGAAATTAGCCAATGTGAACTCTAACTACATGACTGCAAACTTCTGTAAAGGTCGCGCTTAACAGAAGATTAACGAACTTGAAAATGGTGTGTAATGTAATAAAGTAGCGACATTATTTTAATCCAAGGTATATAGGGTGATATTTTCTCGTCTGCTCAAATAACTGATCAAGCAAAATATTCTCTAGCTCGGATTTGTGACGGGCGACACTGAAATTTGAAAATAAACATTTAGAGGATGCTGAACCAGAAAGAAAACGAAAGAGATTCTTCACCAACACCTTGTTCCAAGCAGCAGATTTCTGAACTACATAGGAAAGAATCACAAAAGAGAAAAGACTGGGGCCATATGGATAAGATGCTTTTAAATTATTGATGAATGTTATAACATAGCGAAGAGTATTTACTAGATTTGGAAAGAGTTGTCCTGTTGTCATAATTCTCTGAGCTGCCCTCCGAGCAGTGTTGCCAGTCAACAACTTTTCAGCGGCGCTAGACATAACTATAAAGACAGACTTGACCGACTTCATAGAGGTAAAGTAGAAATTTGTTTATTTTTAAAACATAACTTACCATGATAATACTATTAGTAAGTTCCTCCATATTGTAGAAAGTTATATTACATTAATATTAAATTAATCACTTTTCAAATGGGTGGAGTTTGGGGAAAGTGGTTGGTAGAATGCATGAAGAGTTGGGTCCCGTCCCGTATCCTAGAAACACAATATAGGAGCATGTATGGCAAAGTCTTTAATGTTTTACACATATTCTTTCAGAGGTAAGGGAGTAAATCCAATGGCATCATAATATTATATATATTATATATATATATATACTAATATATATATATATTATATATATATACTATATATATATATATATAAATATATATTATTTATATATATATAATCTAGGGTTGGGCTTCTTACATTTTATTTCAAGTAAATATTAACAGAACTGTCATTAATAATAGAATTATTGTTCAAAGTACAATAGTACAAGTCACATAGTACTCTAGAATTTGTGCAATGCAAGTTCAGTTCGGAGGAAAAGTGTTGATGCAATTTTTAGTGAGTTTCAGAAGTTGTGTAATTTTTTGAAAACTTGTCATGTTCTTTTACATTTATTTTCGTATATTATAATTGTCTGTATAGTGTAAATTTAACATTAATATATATTTACTTATAAAGATATTACTTACTAAATTTTCTATAAAGCTTCTATAATTATAATTATAGTATTATAATATTTATATTACCTATATAATACTTATATCTATATTATATTAATAATATTTTATTAATTTAGAATTCGTTATTTTATTATATCTATAAACTATTGTAATTTTTCTTTCTTATATTATTATGTTTAATTTTATTATATTAGAATATATTTATAATAGTTTTTGTGAATTTTTATATAATAATATAATATCATCATCATATCATCATTATCCATCATCATCGATTTCTTCACCTATTTCATTATATTGCTCCCCAACGACTGGAGGCATAGTTGCACGTAAACTCATACTCATACTTTCCAGGAATAACATAAAAAATTTTATTCAGAAGAACTTATGAATTCCATTCTGCCATTAGTACGTTATTTTGTATAAAGAAATTGGCACCAGCTTAGATCGATACTTTTTTGACATAATCCTTTTATATTCCATTTAGTGAGAAATCGTCAGCAGTCAGAAAAATCTACCCTAGAGGCTCAAGGGACTCCGCGTGAACCCTCACTATGACCTCTTCGTCAATGTGGGGCTCATGATCTTTTGGCCAAGAGTGGGTCTACAAACATTTCTCCCTACATATAACCCACATTTCACTCTCTGTTATGCACCTTTTTTTCTTCTCTCGACTCTGCCGACTCACATCTTACTTCTCTATAACCAGGCGATTCTATTTCTTGACGTCTCTATTCCACTTTTTCTTCTTCCTATTCCATTTTACGGTTCGATTCCCAACACCTCTTTACCACTTTATACATCCGTTTACACCGACACCTGTACCTCGTTCATCCATCCCTTTTCCACATGCACCAAAACCATCTCAACGTGACTTTTCATTTATTCTCTCATTTACTCCCTAATGTATTCACATCAAACAACTCTCTAATATGTTCATTCCTCATTTTATTCATTTCCTTTTCACATCCTAACAGCGCCATCTTACCGATGTGTTACCATCTTGAATTCATTTTACAATTTTTGTTATATTTAGATACTATACTCTTTATTCCAGATTCCATTAGTTCTATTATACTCTACTTCTATGCATTAACTTACTGCTATCAATTCAGTATCACTACGATTGTTACAGACCTCTAGGTCATGCGCAACTCAACATTAGGGCCGTATTTACATAGTACTGCGGCCTTTCCTCTTGCCTTTCGTCTAAATGTGTTTTTCCCTTCAGAATTCCTCTTTACGTAAATTCAATTTATTGAACGATCCTTGAGAAATTTTTTGTGTAAGGAAGCCTTTAGCTTTGTTCATTTTATCTCTGGCGAAATCTTTTCCTTATGCTCAAGGTAAGCCATTCTGACCTAATCCTTGTTAACTCTTCCTTTAAGATTTTTTTGTTATTTTCCTGTAGCGGTTCATACAAGCCCATCTTGTTTTTTTTTATTAGTGTCTAATTTTGGTGAGAAATTATTAATTATTGTTGTGCATTTTATTATTAAATGAATTTGTGTCAAATATACTACTTTCGTGTAAGTAAAATACCATTCAAAAATTCTACTATTAATTTCTATCGGACTCATCCTACATCCAGAGAAATAAATGGTCAGCAGTTTCAATAGCAACACAATTCGAACCAATGGCACACTTCAAACATTAAAAGTAAGTTAAGGCAAGCGCAGATGGAACTATTTTTTAATAAATTACTCTACCAATTAAATCTTTGCAATCTCTGAACAGTAATATTGCCAACCAAAGCAACCTGGAAGATAATAAAATGTGAACAAACATTACATCTTTCAATTCTCATTGAAGCAACTGACTTAAAGTTTTATAATTAATTTCATTAATTTCTTTTTTTTTCTTCTTTAATATTTTATAATTTTACATACATACACATTAATATATAATACCTACTTTTAATTTTGTTCTAGTTTCCACATTTACTTTCTGAGAAAAGAGCTTTCAATGTTACTGTAAATAGATTTTGAAATATTTTGGAATGAAATGTTGTTTTTCCTTGAAACTGTCTTCGATAAGTAGCTCCCGATTAGTTGGAAATTGATTTCTATAAATAGCAAATTTTTTTTTTACGATCAATACGTTGATATTCTTAATCTTAGGCTACCTTTTGGAAATGTCAAGGTTTTCTGAAAGCTCTTATGGCGACGGGCCTTAGTCTCTTTACATCCCCAACGATTTACACTGTAGACAGCCACCTAGTTCCATTCACATTTATTCCCTACTAACTCTCGCCATTCATCCGCTCCCTTTTCATTCAACATATATCTAAATATTTAAATTCAGACACTTTTTCCAGCGCTCACATCTAACATAACTTCACACTGGCGGTCTGGTCCTCTACCCAATCTCTCTTGACTCTTACTATACCACATCGTCTACCATCCTTAATACAATTATTTCCATATCATATAATATAATTTCAAATATAACCATAACCTTACTCATATAATTCTAACACGATTTATTTCAAACCTATCTTCTTTTAATACATCACCTACGTTTTAAATTTCATCTATCTGTTCCTCCCTCAATATTCTCTCTCAGATTCCTCAGATCTTAAAATCCAACATCTCCTCATTATAATAGTATAGGATATCCTCACTATTTTCGTCTCATTCATGTCTCCATCATTACTAACTCTATCTCCGTTCACTCCTACTATCTATTATCTTTCATATACCCTCATCCATAAACAGATTGGATTGCCAAGAAAGATGCAAACCTATCTATCCCTGTCTCATCTCCGCTACTTAAATTACTTATAGGATAAGTACACTTTCGACTACTATTATTCTTTACACCATGCTTTCACTAAATCGTCATACATACGTTTTTGATTCTATCAGAAGCTTACCGCCAAACATTATATCACTAACACCTGCCATAATTGCCTATTTAGTTCCATAGTCTATATTTCCGCCTGTTTGGCTTGCATAATTCTCAAATATTGCCTAAATACATATTTATTCTTCTCTTCCGCTGCATTATCCCAATCATCTGTTTCAATGTATAAAAAAAAATTCCACACATCCTCTACCACTCTAAAGCACCTTATTCTGGTCCTTACAAGTCTCTCTTCACTTCTTCGAACGCACTCTTTCGACCCAAATATCAACGATATAATTTCCCTACAACAAATAAACTAATTACCTCTATAATACTTAGCAGTTATACCATTTTTCCCCTTACCTCTTCTATAAAGTACTAAACTATTGACCTCCTCCAAACCCATCGGATTACTCTAACCCTTTTCCACTACACGTTTGGTTATACAACTTCAAGATCAATTGAAATTCACTCATCTCGCCTATTATATATATGATATATATATATATATACATGTATATATAATTTAATATATATAGTATACTAATACTTATATATATATATATAATATATATAATATATATATATATATTAGATATCATATATATATAATATATATATATATATATATATAATATGGTTTTGTTGAGGTGAATCTGAAGAGAGTTTGAGAGGATTGGTAGAGATTTGGAAGGGTGTGTAAAAGGATGGGTTTGAAAGTAACGTAGATAAGTGTAAGGTTATGTTATGAGTGAGGAACAGTCCCAGTGAGTGAATGTTATGCTATGATGGTGAGCAGCTGGGAAAGTTGACTGAGTTTTAATATTTATGATATACTTTAATGTTGGACCGGAAAAGGAACGATGATCCAGAGTTAGTAGGTAAGGTTGTTGAATTGGCAGGAAGGCTGGTGGGTGCGAATTAAATCCTTGGTGGATTAAAGAGACTAGTCTTGAGTAGCGCTAAGTGTCTTGCTTGCGTGGATGGTAAGTTGTAAACCTTTTGGGTTAATGTATCAGTAGTAGACTATGGTCCTGGAATAAGAGGGTATAGATCTATTTAAGTACAAAGTGTTTCAGATGGAACAAATCTTGGGAGCGAGTGTTTAGGGTCGTGAAGAATGAAATTGATAAAATGAGGAATGAACGTATTACAGAGTAGTATGGTAAAAATAAAGTGAATAATTATTATGAATGCTCTTGGTCTCAAATTTTGTTAATGTTTATTATTAATTGTGGAATAAGAATGGGATGATAGTTCCGCTTTGGACTAAGCGATGTATAGCTGGTGAGTGTGTTGGGAATTGACTGGTTTGGGAGAATCGAAGAAAAAGTGGATTTGGCAGCAAATTAATGTCTGGATGGAGTGAAATGTGAGTTTGGCAGGGCGAGAAAAAGTGCAGCATATAGGAGTAAATGGCAGGGTTTTGTGAGGGTGTTATGGTTATGGCCACGGCTTGGGCCAAAGGGAATGAAAACCCCACATCTGTTGAGATTGCTCATAGTGAGGGGTCCGTCGCGGCGTGAAAGCTCTATAGTGGATTTCCGTGCGGCGAATTTCCTCACTAATTAGGTATATAAGGTCAGGTAGGCTGGGTTTCTTTTCGACTTGTGTCAATATTATTCTTCTACTTATTTTCTGTTCTACGGTACTTCCTTACTCCCTCCCAGTCTTGGGAAAAAAAAGAGGATATTTTATTATATATTATTATACTATATATATATATATATAATATATATATATAATATATTATATATATATATATATAATATATATTATATATACCTATTAAATATATATATATAATGTATATATATATAATATATATATTATATACTTATATATTAATATCTAATATATATTTATTATATTATATATATATTAAATATAACCTTATATGGTTTATATATATAGTGTATATATATTATATATATATTATATATATATATACTTATCTATATATATATATATTTTATATATATTATATTTTATATATATAAATAAATATATGAAAATCTTTATATTTATAAATGGAAATTTATTTAAAATATTCTATTTATTATTAAATAACCTAACATATATCCATACGTAGATAAATATAAAAGGAGCAAATAAACATAAATATTTTGGCTAATTATGTTTTTAAAATATGCCAAAAAGTACTTGGGTGCAACGTAACCTAAGCACAAGTAACCAATACAAAAGGCCTCAAGTCAAGTACACAGTACAAGTACAGGTGTTAGAAACTGCAATACAAGTACAAGTACAAGTACTTTCCCAAAATGTACTTAAGTACAAGTACAAGTACATAAGTACTTTGTCACATTGAACACCAAACCTGATATATAACTTATAATATATATATATACGTTATATATATATTATTATATATATAGATAATATATTATATATATATATATTATATTATATATATAGTTAGTATGTTAGGAAAGAGTACACGCATACTCGAACGATGAAATTACCTCCCATTTTTAATGGTGCGCCTTTCTCTTTTGCGTTCATATTCTTCACAAACTCATCCTCCAGGCAACATAATTACTAACCACCATTTATCAACATATCATATACACATGAAATGATTAAAGTACACACCCCATTTCTAGATAACACCTTACAGACGTCCCTACAACTCATATCCCTGTGTGCGGGGGATGAAGATTTCCAACGAGTCGTATGTTCCTGCGTGTTCGTAAGAAGTCGACCTAAGGCGGTCGGTGGTATTTGGGTTGCTGCTACTAACCATCTATTTCTTGCCAGGAATGGTGCCAATGCAGGCCTCGGAGAAGGTCGTGATTGCCGTTAAACGTACCTTCTATCACTTTCGGCCGAAATTGTTATGAATCGTCCAATTGGTACAATGGATATGTCAGAGGACATAAATATGTTGAGGAGAGAGGAAGAGAGGTGATAGGAATAGTATTTTAGAAGGCTAAATTTTGATTGTCTCGCTGTGACTGAAACAAAGATGAAGGAAAAAGGTGAAATTGAAGGGTGGTGTTGATGTGAATATGTGTGTTCGTGCTGGTGGGTGGATAGTTATTGAATGAAAGAGAAGAAGATACGGAGTTGCAATTTTGTATAAGTGACCTTGGTTATGAAGCTATGGTAGACTTTGATTGTCGTGAGTCCTAGAATTCTAATGGTTAATTAAGTTTGAAAGGTTCAAGGTATTGTGGTTTGTGACGTATGGTCATCTGAGGGAAACGTTGATTGATGAGAGTACGATTTTTTGGGATAATCTGAATGATGTTCTGGAATGGGGTGGTAGGAGCTTCAGCCATTGATAGTTTTTGGGGGACTCTGAGAGTGGTTGGGGTTAGGTGGATAAAAAAGGAGATTGGTATAACGAGGTGGTTTTTGGGTGTTTGCTTGGGTTAGAAAATGAGAAATGGAGTAGATGGTGAATTGGGGACTTTCTGGTGAAGAGCAGAGGTATTTGTTAGTAATTACTTTTCCTTTAAACACAGAGCTCTGAGTCATAAGTAACCTAGAGTTGGTGTAGGTAGAGATGGTATACGAAGTGAACATAGATATGATTGTATGTTAAGTGTTGTGGTAAGAAGGAGATGTTGAGTATGTGTTGGATGTTAATCAATGAGGGGTTTAGGAAATGGGATTATCGGATCATTTTTTTGTTCTATGTAAAATTAAGTTAGTGGGGGGCTTGGAATGGAGAAGGAAGGTGATACAAAGGAAGTAAGGTAAAATTAAGGAGTGAAAGTTAAGTAAGCAAGATATAAGGAATAGTATGTAAGAGCGCTGGCAAGAATAAATTGGTTGAATGTGAAAAGTTGATACTAGAGCAAATCTGGGAGGCAATTGAAGGCAAGCAATTGTAGTAAGTGCAAAGGAAGTGTGTGGAATGTGCTAAAGTAGGGAAGTAAGAATGTTTTAACAGCGAATGGTGGAATGAAGGGTGAATGAAAATTGCGGTTAATTAGGTAAAAATTGAGCGGTGGTTGAAAACTGTATTTCTAATTTTAGCAAAATGATGAAAGATTCAAAAAGAAATATTTGCTTGGAAATTATAATAAGGAGGAAAAAAGAAATATTCTGGTAAAAAAGTTGTAATTACGAGGAGAAAACTAGAGGGTAGATGTATATCAGTTTTGGGAAGGAGGATGAAAATGAGGACATACAAGGAATAGGAAGCTCTTCTGGAAAAGAAGTATGAAAAGGTTAAGAATGAGGAAAAGGGGAATCTGCTTAGAATAATGAATACTGGGATGGTGCTTTTGTAAATAATGGATGAAAATGGATGTGAGGGGAGTCGTGGAAAGAACACTTCGAAGATCTGCACAATATTAACAGTAATGATGAGATGTTGATAGTGAATGTGTGGTGGTTTGATGGTGCAAGAAGGAATAAGGTATTTTGGGGATGAGGTTATTATTAAGAGGAGGAGTTAAGGGTAAGGGATGAAAAGTTGAAGGAATTCTGGTAAAGTCTGCAGGTATAGATAGAAATACTGGTATGAAATGATCAAGAGAGGAGGCGAGATGGTGAATTATGATTGGATTTGGCGTAAGTTGTTGTATATAGAAGCGAATTTATGTGAGGGTATAGTTCCAATGGGATTTGAGGGAGAGCGGTAAAAATAGTAACCGACTTGTAATAAGGAAGGGAGAAAAGGGGAACTGTAGATATTATAGGGGAATAAAGTTTATTGAGTGTTGTAGGGAAGGGTGTTCTATGCTGGTATTTTGGTCGAAAGAAGTGCGTCGAGTGACTGAGGGAACTGATTGGTGAACGTAACAAGGTGGAGTTAGGAAGTGGTAGAGGATTGCTGTGGATCAAAATCAATTTACTATTGAAACACAAATGATTGTTAGAAATATAAGAAGGGAAGTTAATGAAAGAATAAGAGGGGTTGTATACTAGGTTTTACTGGTATTATTTGCAAACTAGACGTATGATAAGGTTTACTAGGGAAGCGTTATGGCAGGTATTGTGATATAATGGTGTTGGTGTAAGGCTTCTGTAAATGGAATCAAAAGTGTGTATGAACGACTATGAGCGTGTGTATAAGAAATAAAGGTTGTCAATGTGAAATGTGGTTTTAGGATTCATTAGCGGGAGTAAAACAGGTTTGTGTTATGTCTCCTTTGGTTATTTCATTGTATATGGATGGGTTTTGAAAGAATTCAAGGTGGGGATGGCAGAAATGGGTGTTACGAAGGTGGGAGAATGGAGATGAGTCGAGGGTGCCCTACCTATTATACTCGGATGGATGATTGGATTCTGTGTGGCGAACTGAAGAATGTTTGAAGGATTGGAAGAAGAGTTTGACGAGGGTTGTGGTGAAAGGGAGGGGCTTGAAAAAAGTTAAACGTGGATAAGAGTAAGGTTATAGGTGTGAAGTGAGGAACACTCCTCAAGTGTGAAGTTTATGTTAAAGATGGTGAGCAGCTAGAAACAAGTGTCTGAGTTATAAAGGCATTTGAGGTATATGTTGGATGAGAAGGGAACGGACGATGCCGAGTGTAGTAAGGGAAGTTGTGAATGCAGGAAGGTGGCTGGTGCAAATTAAATCGTTGGTGGAATGCAAAGGGACTAGTCTTGAGTGTGCTAGGGTCTATACATGAGGGTAGTTGTTACCTGTGTGTATGGTAATGGTAGTGAGACTATGGTCTGGAATAAGAAGTAATAGATCTAAGGTACAATGATGTTCAGATGGACAATCTTTAGGGGTGTGCTAGGTGTGAGAAGAATTGATTAATGAGGAATGAACGGTATTAGAGAGTTGCGTGGTGTGAAAGAAAGGGGTAAATGAGAGAATAAATGAAAAGTATGTCTGAATGGTTTTGGTCATGTGAGAAACGGATGAATGCATAGAGGATTTGGTTAAGCGGAGTATAGTAGAGGTGAGTGTGTTGGGACGACCGGCTGGGAGACGAAGAGAAAGTGGATTGAGTCGGTGATCGAATGTCTGAAGGAGAGACATGTGAGTTTGGCAGAGGCGGAAATAAAGTTGCCATGAGATAGGAGAGAATGGCGGGGTTTTTGTATGGGGGAATGGTTTCGTAGGCCCACCTGGGCCAGGGGATGAACCCTTACATTGAGATGATTACAATAGTGTGGGTCCGTCGCGGTCCCATGAAGCTCATGGGTGGATTTTCTGTCTGTGACGAGCTTACTAATAATGGTACAGAGGGGCGGTAAGGCTGGGCTTTCTTTTCGACCGTTTGTCAGTGTTCTCACACTGCTTTCTTTTCCCGATTCGCTTGTTAACAGCACCATACCAACCAATCTTGGGGCAAAGGGAAGGTGAAGAAAGAAAGCAAAAATATTTATATATTTTGTATATATTATATATTATTATATAATATTATATATTATATATATTATATTATTTATATTATTATATATATTATATTATTATGTTTATTTATTATATATTATATTATAATATTATATATTGTATATATTTATATAATATATTATATATCCAGGCATCTGAAACCAAGCCTCCAATACTCAACACTAATCAAGGAAACAAAATCCTCCCATGTCGGAGGGATCATTTAGAACATGATAGGAACACGAGGATTTTTATGGCAATGCTTCCGACCCGACCCACCCATTGCCAACTCTGAAAAAATAACGCTATATTTCCATCGTTTAAGAATTCCCTCCCTTTCTTCCGCCTGCCTCTACATGGCGAGACTCCTTTAGGAGACCATTCGCCTCTTCTCCTAACAACACATCTCCTCTTCAAAACATATGTCACATATATCTTTACTTCACCATAGTACCTCTCAACTTATATTATCGACCACCACCACCCAATCATAAAATTCCCGCCCTCCTGAATATATCTGCAACACAAAATACACTCTCTCGAAAAATTCAAATCTCACTCTCTAGATTGAGATTCCGGGCAACATCCGGATCTCCAGGAGTACAGACACAGGTTTCGACAACAAGACGTTACCTCTCCAACTCTGTACGCAGATCTAATATAGAGGTGAAAACAGTCGATCACATCAGCCTCTAAGGTTGGCCCCCGCCCCACTCCACTCCTACAGACACTCTATCTAGATTTCCTTCCTGAGAGTACCTGTGGCTCGCCCGGTGGAGGTTGCTAGGTTCGGAGATGATTGGACCCCTAAAATAAAAAACAACAATGCATTTTATATAATATATATATATTTACTATATATATATTAAATTTTCTGTCAAGAATTATTATTTTGATATCTGAATAATGAATTTCATCTAAGGTCTCTCGATTAAAAGCCCGATCCCAGTTTAAGTTTATTGAAGGGCGAAGTACAGCCGATAGAAGAGGAGAGAAAAAAGAGAAGAAATTTTTTATATTATAACTTACATATATATATAAATAAATAAGTTTTATCAGTTAGATTAATCATGTTAAGACGGCTAACGTTGTCGTAATAGATAGTGTTTGTTGCCATGATTAATCCATTGCCCAAGGGATACAGCTGCACAAATAACAGGAAATATTTGTTAATTAATGTATTTATGATTATGAATGAGCAATGAATAAATGAGATTTTGATAAGGTTATAATAATGAAAATGTTGAGACGAACAATATCTTACCCTGTACAATCTGTATTGATCTCAAATTTAGAAAAGTTGTTGCTTTTCTATGGGGGAAAGACGTAGTTGCATCTCCTTCCTTCTAGTTAGTTTTGTAAGTAAAGACTTCCTTAATCACATGCCTTAGTTTGAAGTGTTTGAAGAAAACGAGGTTACATAAAAGACCGGGATATTTTTCTTAACCGTTTGTCTTTAGGTCTCACTTCTTTTCAATCCGCTTTTCTTCGGTTTCTTGAAAGCGGCACAAACTCACATGAAATAAGGATATAAATTATTATCAAAAAATGGAACAATCCGTTCCAGAACAATTGTTCTGTTGTGCACAACAATATTATCAATAGCAACAAGTCTTACAACAATAGCAGTAGTAAAAAGAAAGAACCTTTTTCCGACAATAATCGCCTTTCGAAGTAAACCTTTTTTTAGGTGGTTGACTCTTTCAGGGCTGATATTGTCGTCTCTTATATTAATAAATGAATGAATTAATGAATGAAAGAAGAGAATGAAATATTTATATTATTTAGATGATAATGATGATAAGTGTATCTTAAATTCTAATTTTTACACATTCCGGGCGCGGGGCTGCGACATTGCTTTATGAAAAAGGAAGGTCGCAGCCGCCAAAACACCCAAGAGATTGTCAATAAACTAAATAAATTAATCAAACAAACTAAAAATATCTTTGGTTTTTTTTTACGAGCGGTAATAGCCGCTTGTCTTTGAGGAACTTTCCTCACACCCTCATCTTTATCAGATGTATTATTTAATTCTATGGGTTTATTTGTTTTGTCACCATTATGTGTTACAGACACTTCTGTTGGATACAATATATTGATTGGATAATGAGCTATATTGCCATCACCCTTTTTTAGCATCACAGTGCGTACACAGTTGTCAGCACCATATATTAGCTTTATAACTCTACCCAACTGCCAATATGGGCGAGTTTTGGTGGCGCTTTTTATTAATACCACATCACCCACCTTAATGCGGTTAACCCAATCGTTTTGATATAAATCATAACTATACTCACGTAAACTTAAAAGATATGTTTCATACCAAATGGTGCGAAAGTGTTCAAATTTTTGCTGTAGAAATAGCAAATGATCATTTAGCTGTTTATGTGAAGCAGGTTCTCCTTCCCACAAAGGGTCATCCGGATCCTCATCTGTTTTCACTGTTAGTGAAGCACTTCCATGTAGTTTCAAAAATGAATTTGGAGTCAGAGGTACTAGATCCAGAGAGGACTCCACATAGGTCAGAGGCCTGTTGTTTATTGAATTTTGAATGCTGGAAAGTAAAGAAATCATATCAAAATAATTTAATTTAGAACGACCTACTGTTTTGTAGATGCAATTCTTCAGGATACGAAGCATTCTCTCCCATGCAGAACCCATCCATGGTGCGTACAGAGGCAATCTTACATGTTTAATGTTGTTGATTCTCATATGCTCCTGAAATTCATCTGAAATTAAAGAATTTTCTATAGCATTACCACCGAGAGCAAAAGTTCTGGCATTGTCAGAATACAAAAAATCTACAATTCCATAAATGTTTGTGAAACGCATGAAAGATGATAAAAATGATTGAGTGGACATATCTGGTAATAGGTCTAAATGAACTGCACGTATATTCAAACAAGTATAAATTAATATATACATTTTCTTTTCTACAGAGCCATCTTTTATCCAAAAATGAGAGGTGAAATCAACTCCAGTATGCTTAAATGGTCTGAAAAAGTCCATTTGAGCTTGTGTGTAATTTGTAAATTTAGGATAATTGAAAGTGAAAGAATTATATTTTTTGCAAATAAGACAAGACTCAATGATGTTTTTGACTGTTTGACGTGCTTTAGTGATCCAAAACCCTTTCAAACGTACCATATTTAATGTAGTTTGAAGTCCCAAATGTTTGCATGCAAGATGACAATCAGAAACAATGAGCTTTGTGAGATGGTGTTTTTTACTAAGCAAAATAGGATTAATAATATTATAATCGTAGTAATTAGTTTTAGCTATTCTACCTCTGGTTCTTAAAAACCCATTGTCATCCAAAAATAAATTTAATCTTTTAACCAATTCTGGGACTTTGTCAGAAGGTGATTTTAAGAATGCTATTTCTTTTTCAAAATCGATATTTTGCATTATTTTTAACCAATATTCTTTACTTCTAAGATGGAAATCTTTATTTTGCTTTTTAGTTTTGAAAATGAATTGGAACACGTATGCTGTTACTCTATGTAACTTATGCAAACTTGAAAATTTATTAATATCCAAAATAGGTTCTACAGAATCATTTTTTAATACGATATTGGTTACGATATGTGTATCGATTAGCATTTTACTTTCTTCTGATAAACATTTTAATTCATGCTTGGGCCATTGGTTTTTATCTAATGAAAGCCAAAATGGTCCCTTTTCCCATATTTGAAATTTATTGGAAAATTCCCTAAAGGAAATTCCCCTAGTTACTAAATCTGCCGGATTTTGTGAGGTCTCTACATAGACCCCCCCGAAATTTCGACAGTGAATTTTTTTCAGTAAAAAAAACAGGAAACAACTATATATTTATATATATATATATATATAATATATATATATATAATATATATATATATATATATATATAATTATATATATAATATATATAATAATATATATAATATATATATATCTATATATATATAATATATATATATATTGGACGATTCTGGCATTCCTCCTCCGCTCCTCCTTCTCCTCCTTCTCCTCTCAGGTGTCCTATTCCTTTTGCCTGTGATTAAATTTGATCGGGTGCATGGGCTCTCTGAGATCTATGAACATTAGGAAGTGCATTCCTCCGCCGAGTTTTTGTTATTGAATTGTGCTTACGTGCTGACACGCCCCTCGTTCAACTATCCATCTTATGTCTCAATACTAGCACTTTCCCTCAGTGTTGGAAGCACGCACATGTCCTCCTCTGATCCTTATCTAACTATCGCCCTATAAGCTCTCATTTGTTCTATCTAAAATCTTTGAAACACTTCTTAACTTTCACTTCTTAGTTCTTAGACCTTCTGGAATCTCATTCTCTTCTTTCCGATGGCCAGTACGGCTTTTAGGCGTTCATGTCACTGGCGATATACTTAACTATTTAACCGATTTATGGTTTTGCCGCGTCTAGCGAACTAGGGGAGACTTGCATGGTGGCGCTTGACATAGTCAAAAGCATTTGACCGGGTATGGCAAGCGTCACTGCCTCAAGCTCCCCTCCTTTGGGTTTTTTCCCTCATGTCTCTTTGGCTTACTTATGCTAATCTTTCTTTCAAGTCCTGATATCGGCTTTGGTTATGGAGCGACTTTTCTCTTTTTCTGTCAATAGTGGTAATTTACTCCAGGGTTCGTCCTCATCATCCTACTTTATTCTTAACCTTTCATTAATGACCCTTCTCCCTGCACATCTAACTCTATCCACTCATATCCCGATGACCGACCCT
This sequence comes from Trachelipus rathkii, assembly GCA_015478945.1. NCBI lineage: Eukaryota > Metazoa > Arthropoda > Malacostraca > Isopoda > Trachelipodidae > Trachelipus > Trachelipus rathkii. Next base: position 18,754 of record JABUQX010021613.1, read on the forward strand.
TCCCTCTTCAACTCATTTCAATTCTGCTCCTTTCTTTTACTTCTAGAATTTGCCTCTCGTTTTTATTCTTTCCGATTCTATTTCGCTGATCTGTAATATGAATTTCCGATGGGGTCCGTCTCAACCTTGTGAAATGTCCAATTCTTTAAACTCAACTTGCTAAAAAATCTCCCGCTCTAAAACAGCCTTCTAACTTTCCTATTAACTTTCGACGGTTTCTCTCGTCTCTCCTGTTGACAATATATAACATCCTTGCCTTAACATAAACAAAAAATGTCTTGGAAACCTCACAATCACAACGGTTGCTAGGGCGACTTCAAAGAAACTGGCAGTTCTGTTTTAGACTGCGAGACTTTTTTTCCTCTTCTCAGTTACTCCAGCTATACAAGGTCTCATCTCCGCCCTTTGTAATGGAAGTAGCTGTTTTCTCATATCTGGTAGGGGGCTCTGGTTTCAACCCGGCTTTTTGGACAGGGTCGAGTCAAAAGCCAAAGGCTTATAAACTGTTCTGTACTTACCAGTTCCCTTGACCCTCTATCTTTGCGGCTCGATGTTGGTGCTTTATCTCTTTTCTATAGGTACCACAGCGGCAGGTGTTAGAGGGAACTTACCACTCGCGTACCCCCACCTTTACGACGCCCTCGTAGCACAAGGGGCGCTGTGTCTGCTGCGCACGAGTTTTGTGTGGATCTTGGTAACTCCAGGCTCGTTCGCTGCGGTGCTTCCTTCTTTCCTTGCCACCTCTGTCTGTGGAATTCTCTCCATCTTCTGTGTCCCTGCTGAATTTAATCTCCCTACTTTTAAAGCCTGCGTCTTTGCACATCTGCGTAATTGGCGCTAGCGGATGAAACTTTGGTTGTGGCAAACACTCCCTCCTGAATAGGGCTCTGCCCCGTGATTGGTGGTGCAACACTGTAAAATATATATATAGTATATATAATAATATATATATATCCTATATATATATATATATATATATATATATATATATATATTATATATATATATATAATATATATATATATATATATATATATATATATATATATATATATATATATATATATATATATATTTTATATATATATATATATATATATATAATAATAATAATATTGAAGCTCTTATTCAGAAAAAAAATCGAAAGCATAGACAAAAACTGGACACTCAAAATAAGAAAAATGTGAAGGAAAATAGAGAAAAACATGTACCAATAATTGAAACTATACGTTTATGTGGCCAGCAAGGTCTTGCATTAAGGGGCTCAAGTTTTAACTCTGGACGTATTAAATTATCAACTCCAGCTGAAAAAAATGACGGAAATTTTAGAAGCCTTCTTAGGTTTTCGAGCAAATGGGAGGTGACAAGGTTTTGAAGAACCACTTACTTCTATCGTCCAAAAATTCAATGTATACGAGTCGGATGATACAGAATGAAATGATACAGCTTATACAAAGGAAAATAGTGGAAGAAGTTAATAAAAACATTTTTTTTTCAGCATTAGCTGATGAAACAACGAGATATTTCCCAAACAGAACAGTTTTCACTTTGTGGAAGGTACGCGATTTGGTGTGATGGAGGTGATACTCCTTTTACTTTAAGAGAGGATTTTTATCATTTGTTTCCGGTTTATAATATCTCAGGGAAAGCATTGGCAATGGTAATTTTGGAGAGACTCGCTATCTTGGTTTAAAACTCGAAAATTTAAGAGGCCAAGGATATGATGGAGCCTCTTCATGAGAGGCGAATTCCGAGGATTGCAATCTGTTATTTCGAATGAGTATCCTTAAAGCTCTATACACACATTGTGTAGCACATTATTTAAATCTATGTCTCTAAAATTCAGGCAACTCGAAACGTCTTAGGATTTCATCTCTGAAAATATGCAACTTTTTTTTTTTCGATCTAAGTCCCGAAGCGCTACAAACTTATGGAAGATAAATAAAAGTTTTTCTAGTATCGTAAATAACAAGAGGAATCAAAAAGATGTGCGAGACCAAATGGTGTGAACGGCGCATGAAGCGTTTTTCCTTTTTAAAGAGACTCTTGAGCCAATACTTCGTCATTGGAAGAAATAGAAATGGCCTACGGTGAATTGTCACACGAAAAGCTACTTCGTGTTAAATTCAATCAGTAATTTGAATTTATAATAACATTATTCGTTTTAAGTAAATTTCTTGGAATAACCTACACTTTGTCAAAACAGTTACATGTACATTTGGACATTGTCAGTGCAATAAACTTAGTGAAAAAAACATTATTCAACTTCTCCGAAAAAGATAGACAAAATGCAGACTCACTGAGTTTAAAACCATATTCACACAAGCTAAAATGTATGCGACACTTAGATATTGAAATCAACAATTCCAAAAACTAAGAAGTTCCGACAAAGAAACATCGTTGTAAATGTGCCTACATCAGATCCCGAATCATATTATCTCATCTCAGTTTTTATTCAGTTTATTGATGATCTGATTTTTTTCGTTGACTGATCGATTTCTCTCGCGCATGAAAACCACTATCATTTTCCTTCCAGTAATATTTTACCAGAAAGTGCAATGTACCTTATAGGCATAATTGAGAAAAGCATCCTCTTTTATAAGACGACCTTCCAGACCCTCACGAGGATACTCTAAAAAGGAAGAGTGGTGTTTCTGGCAGCGTAAATGGCTGCTAGAAAATAATGAAAAACCAAAAAACTGCGATCGGGGCTTGGCTAAGTGTGACAAAGAGGAGGTTTCCTAACATTGCTACTCTCCTGAATATCTTAGCAGTTTTTGCTGTATCACCGACCAGTAGAAAGAACCTTTTCACATTAAGGCGTACTGAAAACTTATTTAAGGAATAGTTTGGAGAAGGATCGCATTAGCAGGTCTTGCTTTCTGTCCAAATCATCGAGATCTCAGACAGGTCACAAAGAAAATATTTTGCATCACCTCAGTCAAAAAGCAAGGAAACTGAAATTGACCTTATAAAACGATGGTATTCTTATGAGAAATTATATATACTTACTTATATATAATATATATATATATATATATAATATATATATATTATATATATATATGTATATATATATATATATAGTATATATATATATATATATATAATATATAAATATATATATATATTATAATATAGAAATAAATATTATATATATATAATATATAGTATATATATATATAATTATATTATATTATTATATATATATATATATAATAATATATATATATTATATATATATATATAAGTTTAACCTTCATTTGAAAAGTAAACACTTGCGAAAGTCCTCAGTTTATTGGAAAATTCCCTACGGGAAATTCCCCTAGTTACTAAATCTGCCGGATTTTGTGAGGTCTCTACATAGAGGAAATTAATCGTTGAACTAAATTCCTTTAATATTTCCGATTTTTTATTTTTAATATCGCTCAACCTATTTCTTATAAAAATTTGTTTAGTTTTAATTTTAGGAGATAGAAGCCAAGCTAATATTATTTGAGCATCGACAAATATGTTTATTTCTTTAAAGTTATAATTGAAAGCAGAAAGTATTTGAGGAAGACATTTAAATGCCAAATATACTGCCAATAGCTCAAGAGTAGGCAAAGTTCTATTTTTTAAAGGAGCAACTTTTGCCTTCGATAATAATATATATGATTTACATTCAGAGGCAATATACATTACAAAGCCATAAGCTGATGCTGAAGCATCACAAAATATATTTAACCCTAGAACGGGGTTTGTTATTATAATCGAAAACAAATCGATTAAATGAAAGATTTTTAAGCAAGATCAAATCGTTACTCAATTTTCGATATTGTGCAGAAATATCGGAACTTACCCTTTCATCCCATTGAGTCTGAACCTGCCAAGTTTGTCTCATCAGAAGCCTACCCTTTATAGTTACAGGCAAAAATAATGACAGGGGATCAAAAACCTTGGATATTTGGGACAATAACTCACGTTTAGTTTCGATACTACCTGATATGTTGAAATTATCAAGAGCCATTGTATCCGCTTCCATATTATATAGATATCCCAAAATTCTTTCGTTTTCACAACCATGCATCTCAGCACGGTCGTCTTCTATCATGAGGTCTTTGAGCCTTTTATGATTCGTATTCCAGGAACGTAAATAGAATCCACCCTCTTCCATCCTTTCAACCGATTCTCTGTAAAGGGTTTCAAGAATAGTTTCATCAGAATGACTATAAATGAGATTGTCTACATAAAGAAAATTTTTTAAAACATAAGAACAAAGATCATTAGTATACTTATCTGTGTGATATTTGATGACGTAATTCAAGATGAATGGAGAAGAAGCCATACCAAAAATAATCGTGGCATATCGATATGCGATTAATTCTTGATTTTTATCATACCATAGGAATGCCAATCGATTTTTGTCTTCTTCTAATTTTAATCTGATCTGAAGGAAGGCAGATTTTACATCTGAAACGATAATATATTTGTTACTTCTAAAATTACATAATATTTTAAATAAAGAACTCATAAGATCAATGCCCGGAAAAGCAGCTTCATTCAGAGATGGATTTGCGTCTGTTTTGAGGCTACAATTAAATACCGGTCTGATCTTAGTAGTCACCTGTTGCACTTCCTTTATTATTGGTCTGTGTGGTACCCAGATATAATTTTTTAGTTGGTCAGGAAGCACATTTATTTTTTCGATTATACCTTCATTTAATTGTTGTGTGAATACTTCAGAATATCGATCGATTAAATCACGATCTTTTAAATTTTTATACACTCGCTTTACTGCTGAAAGGGCTACGTGGTAGTTAGAAGGTACTTTGTTAATTTTGTCCTTGTACCAAGGTAACTCTACATAATAATGACTATCATCACGCAGCTCTATTCCCTTTTCAAACTCGTGTATGAGTTTTTTATTGATATCGCTGATATCATTACTATCAACAATACCTATGGATTCTAAACTATATAAATTTTCCAAACCTAAATCTAAGTCTGGTTTATTTTTTACAAAATTCAGAGGATTGAAATAAGAAATAATAGGATTTATAATGTCATGTACTAACTTAGAACAATTTATTTTATTTTTTGATGTCACAGTTGGAGTTTCGATATTTTGTATAGAAGAATCGATTATATCATAACCTAGTCATGACACAGGCGACTCTTCCTGAAATGCAGTTTCATGATCAGTTATATTTGACTGATCTTTCATGCATTGGGTAAAAGTAAACTTGCTATAATACTGTAAAATATCGACCCCTATTAATCCTTCGATATTTTCAAATTTGTCATTTCGTACGTTTGTGAGAAATTTATTAGATAATTTATACTTACTCATTTTCATGTCATGAACAGCCTGATCCAAACCTTCCACTGAAAAGTCAAGATCTACGTCATCAATGAAAAAAGGAAGCTTTAAAATTTTATCTTCAATAAGAGTGTCTATGTAGACCCTTTTTAATATTTTATGATGTGACCCTAAAAATGTTTTTATTTCATTAGTGCTATCTTTTACACTGTTTTCATCAATTTGCAGTTTCCGCAATACACTAGGCTTTAAAAAACTACATTGTGATCCTAAATCTGTGACACAATGTAAAATAGCATTTTTATTTTTATTTTTAAGTTTTAAAGACATTGTAGGTAGCAAATTTTGCTGCAAAGCAACCTCCCCAATATTTATAGCAATATTACTTACAAGTTTTCCCTGTATCTTCTGATTTGATGTTTCTCCATCTCCGGCTCCACCCTTTTTCTCACAATCTGCTAGAAGAGATTTATTACATAAAGCTGAAATATGAGAGTGAGAATTACAAATGAAACAAGGATAACGTAATTTATTTTGAAGACCATAACATGAGGAAGCAAGGTGTTTATCGCTACTACATCTGTAACATAAGCCCAGACTCTTACATTGAGCAACTCGCTCTTTATTGGTTGCATAATTATTACACTTAAACATAGAATGTTCTTCTTGACAAAATTTGCAAATCTTTTTAGTACTCAAATTAACCTGGTTTTCAGCTACAACCTCTTCCCTATTACTACTAAAATTAGCATTAGTTTTATTTTGGGATTTAGTTTTTACGCTATTTGTATTTTTATTTTGGTTATTAAAATAAGTTTTATTAGCAAAAAAAGGTTTCTGAAATTTTGTTCTAGAAAATATTTTTAATATTTCAAATGAATAGTCAAAAATGTGATTAATAGATGGGTACATCGAACTACATTTATTAACGAGTTCTCGTTTTAATGAAACAGGAAGTTTGCTGAAAACTATATTACTTAATAATACGCAACCCGGAGTTTCTGGAATGAAAAAATCTAAGTTGAAATTTTGTAAATCGTATGTCATAGCTCTGACGTCATTTAACCATGTGCGTGCTTTCTCATACTGATATTCATCAATATTGGGAGCACGTGTGATTTTAGTTAAAATTTCATCTACTATATAAGGTATATCTAAAAACTCCTTTTTTAGCAAGTTTAAAGCTATGGCATAATTTTCATTGGTATTACTTAAATGCTGAATGACTTGAAAAGCATAATCTTGCAAATATGATTTAAGATATGACAATTTAGCCTTATCAGTCAGTGAAGACTTACATCCTATTAAATTATCGAACTGTGAAAGAAATGAATTAAATTTGTCCCTATCCTCATTGCCGTGAAAAATCATGCATTTCAATGCAGGAGGGTTAGGTTCACGTTTTAATGGCAAAGCATTTTCATTTGAAGCATTATTATGAATATGTTGTTCATTAATTTTTGCTAAATTTTCTACTCTACTGATTTTAATTTTAATATCATTTTGATACTCAAATTGCCCATCTATCTCTCTACCAAACAAAGATTCATCTAAATCAAATAAATCGTACTTACTATAAACCTGCATTATAGATTCATTTATCAGTATAATTAACTCTAAATTTTCCTTGATCGAAAACAAAGCAATTTTTGTGTTTTCATCCAATTTAGTTTGCGTGTCAACATTAAACTTATTAATAGTTTTAAGAGCATTTGTTATTTTTCGCTTACAAGAAGCGCGTTTGAGAATAAACTCTCTCGTTTCTAATTTACACTTTTCAATAGTTTCGGCAATTTTTTCTGCGGAAAGATTTTCGCTAGGTTTAACCTGCGAAATTTCTACAAGCCATTCTGAATTTATTTCAGCCATTATTATTATTATTTTAGAAAATGATCTTATAGACTACAAAATAATTTAAATTTAAACTTGACAATCTCTTAAATTTCCTATTGTGATAACAAACCAAACAAGGACCGTACGCACTCAATCGAGAGAAAAAATAAAGATGAAATAAGAACAACTTTTCTAATTAATTTATGTAAAAATTATTTTGATATTTGAATAATGAATTTCATCTAAGGTCTCTCGATTAAAAGCCCGATCCCAGTTTAAGTTTATTGAAGAGCGAAGTACAGTAGAAGAGGAGATAAAAAGAGAAGAAATTTTATTAAACCTATATATATATATAAATAAATAGTTATAGTTTTAAATCATGAGACGGCTAACGTTGTCGTAATAGATAGTGCTTGTTGCCATGATTAATCCATTGCCCAGGATACAACGCCTGCAACAAATACAGGAATATTTGTTAATTAATGTATTTAATGATTATGAATGAGCAATGAATAAATAATGATAACTTATAATGAAAGAATTTTGAGACGAACAATATCTTACCCTGCACAATCTGTATTGATTGAAATTTTAGAAAAGTTGTTGCTTTTCTATGGAGGGAAAGTCGTAGTTGCATCTCCTTCCTTCAAGTAAGTTTTGTAAGTAAAGACTTCCTTAATCACATGCCTTAGTTTGAAGTGTTTGAAGAAAACGAGGTTGCATAAAAGACCGGGATATTTTTCTTAACCGTTTGTCTTTGGTTCTCACTTCTTTTCAATCCGCTTTTCTTCGGTTTCTTGAAAGCGGCACAAACTCACATGAAATAAGGATATAAATTATTATCAAAAAATGGAACAATCCGTTCCAGAACAATTGTTCTGTTGTGCACAACAATATTATCAATAGCAACAAGTCTTACAACAATAGCAGTAGTAAAAAGAAAGAACCTTTTTCCGACAATAATCGCCTTTCGAAGTAAACCTTTTTTTAGGTGGTTGACTCTTTCAGGGCTGATATTGTCGTCTCTTATATTAATAAATGAATGAATTAATGAATGAAAGAAGAGAATGAAATATTTATATTATTTAGATGATAATGATGATAAGTGTATCTTAAATTCTAAATTCTAATTTTTACAATATATATATATATATATATATATATATATATATATATATATATATATTATATATATATATATATATATATATATATATATATATATATATATTATATATATATATATATATATTATATATATATATATATATATAATATATATATATATATTATATATATATATATATTATATTTCACTGTTCAATAAACAATGAAGTTATTTTCACAAAATGATGTGTGTCCAAATATCACGTTTGAATCAGTAAGTCAGTAAAGCAGTAAAGCAGTAAAGCAATAACGCATGGTCATGTGGGAGGGGTCCTTATGGGGGGTAATTGGGCTAGTGCCGTATTGACTTACAGACTTTGGCTCAATAAAAAACAGGTTTATATTAAAAAAAATTAAGAATTTTTTGTAAAAACATAGAATGTGTTTTGAAAACTTTAATAATGAAACAGGTTTTCTATAAATAAAATAAAAATGTTTCAGTTTAAAATAAAATGTTGGACTCAACGTATAGAAAACGGGTTATATGAAAAGAAATTAAAATAAAAAATGGAGTAATCACTTTATCAAAAGATTAGAATTACGTCACAGCTAAACAATATTTATGCTTTGGCGCGACAATATTTTTGCTTGCGGGTGCACATGCCGGTTTCGCGTCTGATCGCGCCGGTTCGATCCTGCGGGGACATGCCTGGGGATTTCACGCAACCCAATACCCAATAGAGAGTAGAAACCATCGTGTACGAACCCAGCAAGCATCCTTGTACTGGGGTTTGAAATAGCATGCATTAGACAAGTCAAATGCAAATTTTGATTCAAGCACCGTAGTACTTAACCTCTTTTTCCCTCTTCAGTTCCCCTTTAACTCCATGCAGGAGTCTGTCAGACTCCGACTCCATCAGCAGCTATGTACTCTGTAATTTATTTCATCTTTTTACCTAGAGATCCCACTTGGTGTCTCTCGGACAACCCCCGAGGGTTCTTGAACTCTCAAAATCGAGTTTCTCATGTTAGTAAACATGGAGAACGACACCCCAATTGGACTATTATATGTTCATTTCAAGGTTCGACTCTATTTACGGAAAACATTTCCGGTGCGGTGTCAGCACATGAGCCTTCTCAGGCTCTGTACTCTTCTCTGTTCCGAAGCCTTCGATGAAAAACAATTAGGTTATTTATTTTATACCTATCTAAGACGATATTCAAAGTTAAAGAAATAACACCTACTCGCAGGAGGTGTAGCGGTGCGATATCCTCGGTTTTTCAACCCGATACGAATAATAGAACTCAAGATTAAAAAATCGAACTTTAATCCTTAGCCTCAACACTCATGTAACCTCGGTTACGATGAGGCTACATCATAAAAAGGGGGTACCAAATTTGAAGAGGACACTACGTCTTTAAAAAAAGCAGCTCCTCGGAATCGAACCAGCGATTCCGATACAGGTACAGGGACGTAACCTCGTCAATGACGAGGTTGCGTCATAAGAAGAAGGGTTGCCAAATTTGAATTGGATATTACGTCTCTAAGAAGAACCTCAGAGAACAAAGCAGAAGTAGGCTACATCACGGGGACGTAACCTCGTCTATGATGAGGTCCACGCTCATAAGAAGAATGGGTTACCAAATTTATAAACGGGGGTAGTTATACTTATTACGGGGTAACGTGGGACGTCTCTATACAAGTAACGATCCTCAGTTAGATCGAATTCGAGCGCTTCGCGCGATAAGTACTGGGGACGATTACCTTGTCCTATGATGAGGTACACATAAGAAGAGGGTTT
>JABUQX010021614.1:0-12500 GCA_015478945.1 Trachelipus rathkii
GTTGTACTTCGTTCCGGATCAGATTGGGTGTTTAACCGTTTTCGCATTTATCGGGAAACTATTATTATTATTATTATTAAGTATTTCATACTAATAATTTGTTATTATTAATCATGTATTATTAAAAACACAATAACTATCAACAAAAACCCTGATGATGTAAAAATAGATAACTGAAGAAGAAGAAGAAGAAGAAAGAAGAAGAAGAAGAAGAAGAAGAAGAAGAAGAAGAAGAAGAAGAAGAAGAAGAAGAAGAAGAAGAAGAAAAAGAAGAAGAAGAAGAAGAAGAAGATTATTTCCCATCAGCTTTATCAGGCAGAAGAAATTTGTAATTATATATATATATATATATATATATATATATGTATATATATATTTATATATATATATATATATATATATATATATACATCTCTTTATATATATATATATATATATATATATATATATATATATATATATATATAACAAAACATTTTCTTTTGTTTAACTTTTTTATATTTTATACACTTAATTAGCAGCCGAGTTGGAACATAATACAACTTGATTATTAACTGTAAGAGTTTGCGTATTCTACTAATTAAAAGAATCTCCTTATATATATATACATATATATATATATATATATATATATATATATATATATATATATATATATATATATATATATATATATATATATATATATATATATATATATATATATATATATATATTTATATAATATAAATATATATATATATATATATATATATATAATATAATAACAATAATATATACATATATATATATATATATATATATATATATATATATATATATATATCACACATTTCTCACCAGATTTCTGTAAGCGTAAACCTCTTGTCAGCTGTTCTGAACGAAACCTCTCCACCTCGCTCGGTCCTCATAGATTTCCGACTTTTCTAGCTTTTCCATCCTACGTCCTCTTCTCTCAACGGCTATATTCACATAATCACTCCATCTGGTTCTTGGTTGTCCCACACTACGTCTTCCATCCGGCCTGAATCTGTAGTACTTTTTCGGGTATCTATCATCATTTATCCTCATCACAAGTCCGTACCATCGCAGCTGTCATTTTTCAATAAAACCCAGTATAATCTACACACTCAGCTTCTCTCTTATATCATAATTTCTCATTCTATCTATCCTCGTAACTTACATTATGGATACCAACACCGTCATTTCCCATGCTTGTATCTTACTCCTAGTTTTTATGGTTAGAGCCCATGCTTCATGACCGTTCGTTAGTATAGATTGTAGCAGGCACAGATATAATATTATTTTCACCTTTCGAGGGACAATTTCTGTCTCGTAGTAACGGATATAGCTATTTTAATGCATTATTAAACTTTCCATTCTACTATTAAATTCTATTTTAATAACATTTCCCTCTCTCAAATAAACTCCAATGTATTTAAATTGATCAACCTGCTTTAATTCTTGATCCCTCACTCTAATATTCATTTCCTTCTCCTCTTTACTTATCAGCACCACCTCGGTCTTCTCATCATTTATCCTCATTCCTCTCTCCATCAACTCCTCATCCCACACTATAATAAATCTCTGCAGAGCCTCCCTTGATTCCGCCACCAACGCATGATCATCTGTATATATATATATATATATATATATATATATATATATATATATATATATATATATATATATATATATATATATATATATATATATATATATATATATATATATATATATATATATATATATATATAAGACAAGAAAATAATTAAACATGGAAACCTCAAACAATTTAGTTCGTTGGTATAAACTCCCAATTTATTTATTTATTTATGAGAAGTTTCTTGTTATTATCACAATTTTTTAGTTTTTAATAAATTATTAAAAAGGCTTTCTAATTTTTCATGATCAGAGTTATGATTGAAAATTATTGTATTTTTAATATCATTATCATTTATTATTAAAAAACATTTATTATTATTATTATTATTATTATTATTATTATTATTATTATTATTATTATTATTATTATTATTATTATTATTATTATTATTATTATTATTATTATTATTATTATTATTATTATTATTATTATTATTATAATTAATATATTATTATTATTATTATTATTATTATTATTATTATTATTATTATTATTATTATTATTATTATTATTATTATTATTATTATTATTAAGTATTTCATACTAATAATTTGTTATTATTAATCATTATTATTATTATTATTATTACTTTTATTATTATTATTATTATTATTATTATTATTATTATTATTATTATTATTATTATTATTATTATTATTATTATTATTATTATTATTATTATTATTATTATTATTATTATTATTATTATTATTATTATTAAGTATATGATTTTAACTTTCTAAGTACACTTGAAACAAAGTATCAAACTGAATAGCTATCAACAAAAACCCTGATGATGTAAAAATAGATAACTGAAGAAGAAGAAGAAGAAGAAGAAGAAGAAGAAGAAGAAAGAAGAAGAAGAAGAAAAAGAAGAAAGAATCAGAAGAAGAAGGAGGAAGAAGAAGAAGAAGAAGGAGGAGGAGGAGGAGGAGGAGGAAGAAGGAGGAGGAGGAGGAGGAGGAGGAGGAGGAGGAGGAGGAGGAGGAGGACGAGGAGAAGAAGAGAGAGAGGAGAACGAGGATGAGAAACATGGAGGGAGAAGAGGAGGAGGTAGTGGAGAAAACAGAAATAATGATAGTAAGTAGGGAGGAGGAGGAGGAGGAGGGAGGATAAGCAGGGAGGAGGAGAAGGAGGAGGAGGAGGAGGAGGAGGAGGAGGACTACAGAACTACAGAACACCGACTAGCAAAGACTTTACAGTCCACTCAAGGCTAGTCTGAGGGAAGATGAGGTCACCGGCTTAGAACGTTATAATTAACCCTCTAAACGGTGAACCCCAAAAAAAAAGAAGAAGAAGAAGAAGAAGAAGAAGAAGAAGAAGAAGAAGAAGAAGAAGAAAAGAAGAAGAAGAAGAAGAGGAAGAAGAAAGAAGAAGAAGAAAGAAGAAGAAGAAGAAGAAGAAAGAAGAAAGAAGAAAGAAGAAGAAGAAAGAAGAAGAAAGAAGAAAGAAGAAGAAGAAGAAGAAAGAAGAAGAAAGAAGAAAGAAGGAAGAAGAAGAAAGAAGAAGAAAGAAGAAGAGTATTAAGTCCACAAGAAAGAAGAAGAAATATGAAGAAGAAGAAGAAGAAAGAAAAAAAAAGAAAAAGAAGAAAGAAGAAGAAGAAGAAAAAAAGAAGAAGAAGAAGAAGAAGAAGAAGAAGAAGAAGAAGAAGAAGAAGAAGAAGAAGAAGAAGAAGAAGAAGAAGAAGAAGAAGAAGAAGAAGAAGAAGAAGAAGAAGAAGAAGAAGAAGAAGAAGAAGAAGAAGATTATTTCCTATCCCTTTATTGGAAGCGAAATTTTTGCGTGCAGTGAGAAGAACCATTTGGTAGGGTTTGAATTTGGTAGGCTTTTGAAGAGGGTTTCAAAATATTCCCAAAGGCGGTTCATAATTCTATAAAATTTTAAAGAGAGTTCTAAAGCCTCGTGCTCAATTGCTTTTAAGAATGAACAACTTGCATTGATATGGAATATAAAAATTATGCTTTCCAATGCGAAGCAATTTTTTTTTTTTTTTTAACGCTCTAAGCTCTCCAAATTCTAATGTGTCGATAAAATTTTTCCGAGAATATTTTTTAATATTTAATCTCTTTTTCAAAAAATTTCAGTTTTTTTACCTTTTTTTTTATTATTAAATATTTTGAAATATATTTTTAAAATATTCTGATTTTTTGTTACAATTAAAGTGCGAATCACAAAAGTGTTACTTATTATTATTATTATTATTATTATTATTATTATTATTGTGTGTGTGTGTGTGTGTGTGTGTGTGTGTGTGTGTGTGTATTATTATTATTATTATTATTATTATTATTCGATTTGTTGGTATATTTCTGAGGCAGTAGTGTTGTATATTTTTCTCTATTATTTTTGTATATATCATTCATTCATTATTATTTTTTATTCTTAATACTAATACTATAATTATTCATCGCTTTTTTATTCATTTTTATTTATTCAAATTAATATTCAGTTTTTTTAATTATTATATCATAATAATATTAATTATTATTATTATTTTATTATTATTATTATTTATATTATTAGATTATTATTTTCATTATATTATTATTATTATTATTATTATTATTATTATTATTATTATTATTATTATTATTATTATTATTATTATTATTATTATTATTATTATTATTATTATTATTATTATTATTAATTTTTTTCTTTGTTATTTATTATTTATTGATTATTATATTATTAATTATTATTATATTAATTATTATTATTATTATTATATTATTATTATTTATATTATTATTATTGTTATATTATTATTTATTATTATTATTAATTATTATTATTATTTATTAATTATTATTATTATTATTATATTATTATTATTATTATTATTGATATATTATTATTATTATTATAGTTATAATTATTACTCTCATTCTACTAAGTATTAAGTTTTTATTTAACTTAGTGTTACTCGTAGGACATATAGAGTTTAATTAGCCATATGTTAAGTACTCTCTGATGCTCTTACAACTTTACAATTAATAGCGCAAAGTGGCAGGGATATGATTGATGAACCTTAGTTTACCTGTTTCGCAACGCCACTATACAGAGTGATATATATATATATAAGGAGGGAAATTATCTAGATACAGGAATATAACGCACGATATAAATAGTGTATGTTAGAGCGAGATCGAGGGGATAGTAATTTATACTTATATTAATATATATAAATGTATATATATTATATATATATATATATATATATATATATATATATATATATATATATAATATATATATATATATATATAAATATATATATTATATATATATATATAATATATTATAATATATAACTATACGATATATAATATATATATCTTATTTATAATATAATATATACCATGCTCACGTTAAGTATTATATAATATATATATACCTATACTTACACATACTGTACATACTTAATATGACCTAGATGTGACAATATAAAATCAACGTGTGTTTACTGGTTTGCTTCTAAAAATTTCAAATTAACCTGATATTGCCAAAATTGAAATTCAGAGTGAGCATGAAAGATGACAATTCCAGGCGCCCTTGAATTTCCAGCAGACACTGCGTTGCATTGTCACGCCGACGCGTCCGGAGGCATAGACACCCGAATTAGTATTTAGCCCAGAGAGACGAGAGAAGAGAGAGAGAGACGCAGCTACGAGAGACCAGAAGAGAGAGAGAGACGAGAGAAGAGACGAGAAGAGAGATTGCGAACCGGAAGAAGAGGCCACATAAAGCTTGAATAAGGAAGAAACGTGCATGAGTAGTATTGGCAATTCGGGTAATTTCATAGTATGCTTAATGAATTGAATGCGTAAGTTGTAGTATCGCGGTGTGTGTGTTTTTTAGGCTTGTAAGTGTGTATTTGTGTAATGCTTTTAGAAACCATCGTAGCCTGTGTGCATAATTTGTTAATTAGGCAATTATGAAGAGGCATTTCTGCTAACATGAAATTTTGAACATGATGTGTAAGACTCTATATTATATAATATTATAATATATATATATATATAATATAGTATATTATATATAACCCACTTATCTATATATATATATACCTATTTATATATAATATATTATAATGTATAGTTATATATATATATATATATATATATAAATATATATTAATATATAATATATATATACTCATATATATATTATATATACTATATATAAGGGGATCTAATATATATATATATATATATATACTCCATTTATCCTATATATAGGTTTGCATACCTATTCATATATATATATATTTATATATATATATATTATTTAATATATATATATATTATATTATATATATATAATATATATATATATATACCTCTTTATATATTTTATATATATATATTATATACTATATATAATTATACTCTAACTATAACGTCAAGGCCGAAGTTTTGAAGATAGTTCTGAACAATATATAGTTTTGTATCCCTCTTCAACTGCTTTATACTTTCCTGTATTTACAATATATATGCCTCTAACATATATAAAAGCTGAGAGTATATTATTAAGGCTGCACCCATTCATAAAATTATTTGGGGTGAGGTGTGCTTTTTCGTTTTTTTATGCAGTAATAAAATTCATGCGTGTTTCTTTTTGCTTCTGCTGTTTGTCTCATAAATTGTTAAATATAGTGAAGGTCTTGAATTATTTTTCTTTACCCTTCGTAGTTAGGAAATTTTGAGAGCCCCCATTTATTCATGTTAATTTCGTTAAATGAAATTTATTTTTTCGTAATATATGTTTCGAATTTTTTTTTTTTAGGGGAATTTTAAGATCTTATTAATCAGCCGATTTTCGATAAACAGCTTTACCTTGTTTAAAAATCAAAGATTTCATACTTAGAACATGTAAATATTTGCTCAACATACCACACACATATTGGAAGATAAAGACACACCAATCGAAAAAAAAGGTTTGAGTGAGATCTTTTTCGGAGTTAATATTTAAGAGTAAAAATCATTATAAAAAATAGGGATGAACAACCTAATTCTCGAAGCTTTAAAAAAAGGCGGGTTTTGGGGCGAATCTAGTACCGGCAGCACAATGAGTCGATTTTGTAAAGCAAAAAAGTCTGATTACTAAGAGTTTCTCTAGGGACGAGAGGGTGCCAACAAAACTTAACCTACACCTGAACCTAACCTAACCTAACCTACACCTAAGGACTAGCGCTAACCCTACAACCTAACCTACACCTCGCTACCCTACCTAACCGACCCGTACAACCCTAACACCTACCCTAACCTAACTTTTCCAAACACCGCTTGGCGGCTTGGGGGAGGGGAATGTTTTTTTTGGGATGGTTGACCAATTTGGTTAGTTCTCCAGGTTTCAATATTTTGGAAAAATCTCCTATCCACCCCCTTTTGATCTAGTATTTTTTAAAAAAGGTTTTGTACCATCGGGCATTTTGTACTATTAGAGAAGAGAAACTTTTCTAGGAAGAATATTCTCCTGCGGGTTCCGAATAAGGGATCGAAATAGTCTTCGAACACTGGTCAATCACTAGTACCGCCATTTTACCGACTATACTCGGGAAGGCAGGCGTATCGCACACACTCGGCCACATAACCATTTTACCACTATATGAAGAACTAAATACTAGAAATACTTCAAAGGAAGTTGAATACGAGTATATTACTTATCTAAAATAAAAAGTTATAACAAATTTTCGATATTTTGTAACTTCAAATTTTTGTCGTTATTACTTATTTCGATGCTTAGAACTACCAAAGTATTTCCTCGTCGACGTTTTCGTTTCGAATATTTTGTCATTTCGAGAAGTTTTTCGACATTTTGTCGTTTCGACGTAGTTGTCGCTCCTCCACTTAAATTTAATGGTCGATTTTATTTACTCGAAAGTGGCAAACACTTGAATAATAAATAGTGTCTTTCCCCCCTTTTAGCTCCGAAGGAAAAATTGTCACTTAACTCAGCAAGTCTGAAGAAAGACGCAAAAAAAAGAACGCGATTTATTTTTCCATCTGTGAAAATGGAGTTGTATTTCGACAACACTTATTCAATCTTACGTGTGAAATATAGATTAATGACGTGCATATATATATATATATATAATATATATAGATAAACGCATATTATAGAGGACACGCCGATTTTCATGATATATATAATATAATATATATATATATATATATATTATAATAATATATATATATTATATTATATAATATACTATATATATATTTATATATATAATAACTACTATATATAACTTTAATATATATATATATATATATATATATAATTATTATATTATATATGTATCTTATTATATTATTATTATTAATTATTAAATTATATTTATAATATATATATAGTTTGATATTATTATATATATATATATAAATAATATATTATCTATTATATATATATATATTATATATATATATATAATCTATATATAATAAGTATATATATATATATTATATATATATATAATTATATATATATATAAAAATATATAATAATATATATATATAATATATATATTTATATATATATTATATTATATATCACTATATATATATAGAAATAATAGGTACCTATTCTACGCCAGTGGCGGCAAGTATATCGGGCGGGACTATCTATATTATATCTATATATATATATATATAATAATTTATTATATATATATATTTATCTATATCTATACACCTATATATATATTATATATATATATATAATATATTATATATAATAATCATATATATATAACAGTTATATATATGTATGCTTCTCCTTCTGTAGCGGAGCACGGTGGACTTTTTCATGAATCCTTGCAGGATTCGGCTTCAGCTCCGATCCAGTCACACATTTCAGCAAGATTCATGAAAATCACCGTGCTCCGCTATAATGGAAGCATTATATATATATATACTATATTATATATATATATATATATATATAATAATATATATATATATAATTATAATTAGTATATATATATACTATAATGATAGGAGGTGGGGCGCGAGAGGGTATAAATATATTATTATGGGGGGTAGTAAGGGTATAGATATATATATAATATATATATTATATATATTATTAATATATATATATATACCTATATTTATTATATATTTATATATATATATATATATATTATTAATATATAATAATATGATATAGGGTTGTTATATATAAATATATATAATTACTCTATATATATATATAATATATATAATATATACTATAATATATATCTATATATATTATATATAATTCCTCCTATATATAATATATATATAATATTATATATATATATAGTATATATATATATGATTAAATATACTATATAATATAATAAAATATTATATTATCACATATATGTATATATATATATATATATTATATATAGGGAGGTATATATAGTATATATATATATATATTATAATATATATACTGCAATATATAGTACTCGTGAGATATAGTAAGGAGCGATAATGTTATAATATAGATAAGTATATAGGGTGAGGTAGTATCACTCCTATATATATATAATATATATAAGGAGGTATATATATATTTATAAATGAAGGTAGGTTATATATATATATATATATAGGGAGGGGTATTAAATATATATGAGGTATCGGTACGTCGATTATAGTCTATGATTTCGACACGTAAAGATTGAAGTAAAGTGTTGGTCGAAATACAGGACTCCGCATGTTGCACGAGAGAGAGAGGAGAGAGTGTTTTTTTTGCGTCTTTCTTCAGACTTGCTGAGTTAAGTGACAATTTTTCCTTCGGAGCTAAAAGGGGAAAGACACTATTTATTATTCAAGTGTTTGCCACTTTCGAGTAAATAAATCTGACCAAAATTAAATTTAAAAGAGGAGGAGCGACAACTACGTCGACGACAAAAGTCGAAAAAAACTTTCGAAATGACAAAACATTCGAAAGGACAAACGTCGAACGAGGATAAAAACTTGGAGTGAGTTCTAAGTGGAGGTGCGGAAAGTAAGTAAGGTAACAAGAATGTCGAATAAATTGTAGTTAACAAAATGTCGAAATATTTTTATAACTTTTTATTTTCAGATAAGTAATATACTCGTATTCAACTTCCTTTGAAGTATTTCTAGTATTTAGTTCTTCATATAGTGGTAAAATGGTATAGAGTGATTGACTTGGACGAGCGTTGGAAGTTCGCGAACGATAGCCGGTGAACGATGTACCTCGATCCCTTATAGGTCGGGAAGGCCCAGGAATATTCTTCCTAGAAAGTTTCTCTTCTCTAATGTAAAAATGCTCCGATGGTACAAAACCTATTTTAAAAAATACTAGATCAAAAGGGGGTGGAGGGAGATTTTTCCAAAATATTGAAACCTGGGGAACTAACCAAATGGTCAACACATCAAAAAAAAATTCCCATACAGCCGCCACAGGTGTTAGAAAAGTTAGGTTAGGTTATCCGGCCGCAGGGGGGGGGGATAGGTTAGGTTAGGTTAGGGTTAGGTTAGGTTAGGTTAGGTTAGAGTAGCTCTTACCGCCGCCTTCAACCCCGTTCGGTTAAGGGTTACGCGTTACAGCGCCCTTAGTGATTAGTTAGGTTACAGTTTTGTTGGCATCTCCGTTGAGAAACTCTTAGTAATCAGACTTTTTTTTGCTTACAAATATCGATCATTTGGTACTAGATTCGAACACCCTTTTTTTTAAACTTTCAGAATTACTGTTTCATCCCATTTTTAAATATGATTTTTTACTTCTTAAATATTAACTCCGAAAAAGATCCTCATCAAACCTTTGATTTTTTTCGGATTTCTGGTGTCTTTATTTCCAATATGTGTGTGTAGCAAATATTACTTACATGTTCTAAGTAGAAATCTCTTGATTTTTAACACAACGCGTACAAACTGTTTATCGAAATCGGCTGAATAAATAGGATCTTAAAAATTCTCCCAAAAACACAAAAATTCGAAACATATATTACGAGAAAATAAATTCATTTTAACGAAATAAATGAATAATGGGGCTTTCAAATTCTAAATAGAAGGGAAAAAATAATTCAAGACCTTCACTATATAAAATTTATGAGACAAACAGAGAAGCAAAAAGAAACACGATGAATTTACTGATAAAAAAGAAAAATAAATAGTTTTATGAATGGGTGCAGCCTTAATAATATACTCTCAGCTTTTATATATGTTAGAGGCAATATATATTGTAAATACATGAAAGTATAAAGCTGTTGAAGAGGGATACAAAACTATATATTTGTTCAGTAACTATCGGTTGGGGGGAGGGCGAAACTTCGCGCTTATCGGGGGGTGTAGGTAGGTATATATGATAATAGGGTGAGGGGGGAGGTATAATATGAGGGTAATAGGTAGGTGGTAGGCATATATGGGTGAGGGCCGGGCTAGGGGGTAGGAGGGGGATAGGGGGGGCGCTGGGGTGAGGGAGGGGAGTGAGGGGGGTATATATATATAGTATAGTAGGTAAATAAGAGGCAGCTAATATATATATATATATAGTATTATTTGTTTATTTTTATTTTTTGTTATTATAAGTATATATAAAGTATTTTTGTTTTTGTATGTTTGATATTTTATTTTGTTATTATATATATATATATAGATGGTATATATATAATTGTGATGAGCGCTGCGACTATATATATATTATAATATATATATATATATATATATATATCATATATATCATATTATATATATATATTAATTATATATATATATATATATTATATATATATATAATACCATATACAGTATATAATATATATTATATATATATTGGTTATTATTGTATATATAATACTATATATTTAATATATATATATATCTTTATTTATATATATATATATATATATATATATATCTTACACATTCATGTTCAAAATTCATGTTAGCAGAAATGCCTCTTCATAATTGCCTAATTAACAAATTATGCACACAGCAATGGTTTCTAAAAGCATACACAAATACACACTTACAAGCCTAAAAACACACACACCGATACTTACACTTACGCCATTTCAATATTCATTAAGCAATACTATGAAATTATCCCGAATTGCCAATATCTACTCATTGACGTTTTCTTCCTATTAGCTTTTACGTTGGGCCTCGTCCTCCTCTCTCATCTCTCTCTCTCTCTCGTCTCTCTCTCTCTCTCTCTCGCTCTCTCTCCTCTCGTCTCTCTCTCTCTCTCTCACTACTAAATACTAATTCGGGTGTCTATTGCCCTCCTGACCGCGCCGCGTGACAATGCCACGCCTTAACATCGCTTTATCACACCGCCTATTATGAAAGCTTCATGCCTCACTCTGAATTTCAATTAAGAAAGAGGAGTTATATTTGAATTTTAGAAGCAAACAGTAAACAACCGTTGTTTTATATTGTCACATCTAGTCATATTTAAGAACATATGGGTAACGTTATATATATACTATATATACTATATATATATATATATATATTATTATAAATATATATATATATATAAATAATATATATATTATATATATATATATAATATAACTACTATATATATATATATACCTATATATATTCATATATATAGTATATTATATATATTAATAATATATATATAACTATATCATATATATTATTTTATCATATAAATATATATATATATATTATCTTATATAATATTATATATATTATATATATATTATATATATACATAATATACTACTATATTATATATATTAAACAGATTAAAAAAAATATATATGTAATACAAAGTTGAAAAAAAAAATACTAAGTGCTAATGTCTAAAAGAACAGCAATATTAGCCA
>JABUQX010021614.1:17500-20000 GCA_015478945.1 Trachelipus rathkii
ATAGATATATCTTATACATAGATATATTAAAAAGATAAAAAATATATATGTATATTAAAGTTGAAAAAAAAATACTAAATGCTAATTCTAAAAGTAACACAAATTAGCAATAAAACTTAATACTTAGCAATAATAATGAATAGTATAATAATAATAAAATAAATAATAAAATAAAATATAATAATAATAATAATATAATAATAAATAATAATAATCATAATATAATAAAAAGAATTTAATATTTTTTATTATCTTCTAATAAAAATAAAGAAATACTAAAGGCAATACTAAAATAATAATACAAAAATAATAATAAATAATAATTATAATAATAAATATAATAATAATAATAATAAAATATATAATCATATAATAATAATTAATAATAATAAATAATAATAATAATAATAATGCTATAATAAAAAATAATAAATAAGTAATTATAATCAATAATAATAATAATAAAAATAATCATATAATATGTACTATTTCTGGAGATGGAGTAGACGAGTTTAATAATATAATATAATAATAATAATAATAATAATAAATAATAATTGTATAATAAAATATAATAAAATAATAAAAAATATATTATAAATATAATAATAATAATAATAATAATAATAATAATAATAATATAATAATAATAATAATAATAATAATAATAATAATAATAATAATAATAATAATAATAATAATAATAATAATAATAATAATAATAATAATAATAATAATAATAAATAATAATAATATAATAATATATAATAATAAAAATATGAACAATACAAACATAGTACCTAACTTAATATCTGATAATAACAATAATAATAAAAAAATTAATATAAATTAATTAATGACACGTAAGACACTAGATAAAAAAAAAAGAAAAAAAAATTAAAAATTTATCACTAAATAAACACTGATAAAAAAAAATACAGAGTAACTAAAACTTAATACCTAATAAAAGAGACAATACTTAACATAAGGAAAAAAAAACACTTCAAATGATTAGACTATAAAAAAAAGAAAAAAAAACACTGGTAAATAATAATAATAATAATAATAATAATAATAATAATAATAATAATAAAAATAATAATAATAATAATATAAATAAATTGTAATAATTGCATAATAATCCTAGGTTCCATTCTAGTAAAAAACAATAATAATAATAATAATAATAATAATAATAATAATAATAATAATAATAATAATAATAATAATAATAATAATAATAATAATAATAATAATAATAATAATAATAATAACAATAATAATAATAAAAATAAAAAACACTAACAGCTGAGAAAACACCAACAAGTCGACTGTCTTCGGCAAACGGAGCTTTACTTGCAACAATATATATCGGCACTCGGCACTGATATATATATATATGAATATATATATATTATAATATATATATATATATATATATTATATAATATATATATATATATATATATATATCTATATATATATATATATATATATATAATATAATACTTAATACATGGCGTCTGGCACTAAGCACGTTATATAATCATTTATATTTATTTTTTTTTTTATAGTTTTCAATTATTTTTATTTATTGTTTTTTATTTTATAATTTGAAGAAATAAACTTTATATTTATATCTTTATAATCTATATATTTATATATATAAATATATATATATTATATATAATATATATATATATATATATATATATATAGATATATATATAGTATAATATATATGTGGGTGTTGGTGTTCACTGGCACTTTGCCTAACCTAATATTAGCTTATTTTTATTTATAGTATTGTATACTTTATTTTTATTTTATTCTCGAAACCCACTCTCTCAGATATAAATAAATTATTATTATTTTTTTATATTTTATATATATTATTTTTTTATATATTATATATATATTATTTGATTACTAGTATATATATATATAATTATATATATAATATTATATATAATACTTATATAATATATATTATATATATATAGATAATAGTAATATATTTATACTATTATATAATATATATATTAATATATATTTATTATTTATAGATATTTTTTATTTTTTATTTTATTTTTATTTTTTTATTATTACTATAATATATAATAGGAGGGGTGGAGGTGGGTAGGGGGGGGGTTATATATTTATAGTGATGGTCCGTGGGGGAGGGGGTGGGGTAGGGGTAGGTAGGGGGGGGTGGGGAGGGGAAGTAAGGAAAGGGGGAATATATATATATATAATTATATATAAATTATAATATATAATATATATCTATATATACTAATATATATATATATAATTATATATATATAATATTATAATAATATATATAATATATAATATATATATATATAGTTATACTAGGATAGTATTAGTATATAGTGTATTATATATAATTTTATATATTATATATAGTATATTTATATATATATATAATATATAATATATATAAATATACTATGGGTAGTATATATATATATATATT
>JABUQX010021615.1:0-80101 GCA_015478945.1 Trachelipus rathkii
TTAATAATAAAAATAATTGTTCTATAAAATTTTGTGCAAAAAATTTTTTTTTTTGATGTTATTTGGGTTATTTATTTTTTTTTCTCGAAAACTAAGGATAGCTACAGAAAACTAATAACATTCGTGGAATCAGCGTAAAATATATGTTCTGAAAGATAAACACATTGTTTTTGTGGATTTTTTTTGGTTCATTAATTATTTATTTTCTCGAAAACTACGATATGTATGGTACAAGGAAATCTATTGATTTTTCCATTTTTATTGATTCCATAAGAAGGTTTATTATATTTTTTGTAGCTATCGTAGTTATAAACTGAGAAAAAAATATAATAAATAATACCTCAAAAAATCAAATAATATTTTTTTTCAACTTTTTAGAATACAAATATCTTTACTCTGATTGTCACGTAATTGTTTATTTAGTTTTCTATGTAGCTATTCGTAGTTTCGAGATTTTTATGCACTTATAGTACTCATTCGTCTATATTATCTCTACGTTCTCGTTCGTTTGTTGTTGAACTAATATTATAGTGTGTTTCTCGCCATACTCTCGGGATCGCAAAATCGGTCTGTGAGCGACTTTCAAATGCATCTTTTAGTTTGTAATAATCTCGCTTCAACTTCAGTATTATAGTTACGTTTTTCTAACGTGGTGAATACTAATATGTTCAGATAGGCCTAAATGTGTTGAAATATATTATTTTAATATATTTAAATATATTATTAATATTAACATATTATATTAAATTCTCATTAACATATTATATCTTGCTAAATTATTTATTATTATTATTATTTATATATTATTCTAATTATTATTTATTACTTTATAACAAAATTTTAAATTTAGTTATATTATTACTTATATATTTAATTTATTTACTATTAATATTATTTATATAATTATTTTATATATATATATTTATATAATTATTATACATTATTATATAATATTAATATAATATTATTATATATATATTTATTATTTAATTATTATTATTATTATTATTATTAATTATTAATACTATATTATTTATCTAATTATTATATTATTATTTATAGAATTTATTTCATTTAATTATTTATTTTAAGATTTCATAGTGTTATAATTATTATTTATATCTATATATATTTTAACAATCTTTTATGCAAAATTAACTATTATTCTATTCGATCATTTATTTTAATTTTTTTTTAATTTAGTCACCCTTCAATTCAGTTCTATGTTAATAATTTAGATTTGGGGGCCGAATAAATCTCTATATATAGTATAATTTTTTATATAAAAAATTAAAAATAAATTAATTATTTATTAAAACTACGATAAAAATATACTACTCTCGTATGCTACAAGAATTAATCTTAATAACATTCGTGTGAATAATACTTAGATGATCCTCGTAAATGATAAATTGTTTCTAAAAATGTGGTGAATAAATAAATAAATTTTTTTTTGAATTTTATTTTTGGGCTATTTTTTATTTTTTTTTTCTTCGAAAACTACGATAGCTACAATGTAATAATATCTAATTTAGATATTAGATATTACATTTAAAGAATTAATAATTTGTTCTCTAAAATATTGGCAAAAATTTTTTTTATGATTTATTTGGTGGTATTATTTATTTTATTAGTGTTTTAACTGACATATATATCATACAAAGTGGAATATAACTAAATAACATTCGTGGAATCATCTTTAAGAAAAATTTGTTTCTAAAAATGTGTAAAAATACAAATTTTTTTAATTTATTTGGGAATTTTATTTTTTTTTTCTCGAAAACTACGATAGCTACAAGAAAAATAATTAACAATCGTGGAATCAGCGTAAGAAAATTGTTCTAAAAATGCATAAAAAATTTTTTTTTGATTTTTTTGGGGTGGATTTTTATTTATTTTAGTCTTCCTTTAAAATAGGTAGCTACAAGATAACTAATAACATTCGTGGAATCAGCATAAGAAAAAACGGAGCTAACAATATGAAAATTTGTTTTGGATTTTTTTGGTTATTTATTTTATTTTCTCGAAAAATACGATAGCTACAGGGAAACTATTGTTTCTCACGATTTTTTAAAACAAATAGTTAATGTAGTTGATTATTGCGAAGAGAAAGGTTTATTATTTTTTTTTGTAGCTAATCAGTTGTTTTCGAGAAAAAAAAAATAAACAACCAAAAAAAATCGAAAAAAAATTTTTTTTCCAATTTGTTAGATACAAAAATATCTTACTCTGATTCCACGAATGTTATTTATTTTCTTGTGGGCTATCGTAGGTTTCGAGTTTTTTGCACTTAAGAGCTCGCTTAGTTTCGAACTTATAAGTTTTCTGACCGTCGTTCGTTTGTTTGTGTTACTTAAAGTTATAAGTGATGCGCTCCTTACGGAATCGCAAAAGCGCTGGACTTGAACGCTTTACTAATGCCACTTTTTAGTTTGTATAAAACTCGCATTCAACTCGATTATTAGTTGACGTTTCAACGGGAAGATCTAAAGTATGTCTAAAGTCTAAGAGTGCTGAAATAAATCTATTAATATCAAATACAACAAAAGGAATAAATATATATCATGTCCCGCCGATAATTTTCTGTTTTCAATTTTTTTTTCGGAAATTTGCACTTAGACCTCGACTCTCAATAATAGTCTTCCAATACATGATTGACGGTCACTTAGGTCTGACTGACGTCATAGTGGGGATTGTTATTTTAACGATACGGTATCTCTCAGAAAAACTACAGATCTGCCTCCAATGATATTAACTAAAGTACATTTCGTGGGAATTCTAAGACGTAATAAAAGTGTTTCTGATAAAAATCGTGTCAGAAAATATTAACATTTTTGATTTTTGGGGCTATTTTATTTGTTTATTCTCTAATATAATAACTTACGATTACGTGAATATCATGAGTTCAATATCGTTTGTATCTCCATACGTAAGTTGAAATTGTTCAAACTACTATTGTAGCTAAACAATATGGAATTTTATGTATAATTTTTTTGTACTATTTTATTTTTTTTCTCGAAAAACCAACAAAAGAAAACAAGAAATACTAATATAATATTTACATACTTCGATGTAACATTCAGACTCGTATAAGTGAAAATCTTGTATACTCATGAAGATTGGTCCAAAAATTTATTAGTTAGAGTGTTTATTAATTGTGTCGGACTATTTTGTTCTTTTACTTCAATATAATTCTTGGTCATCTTCGCGAGAATACATCTATATTTAAACTTATCGATCACTTTGGAGAGTGCAACGTAAGAAAATTGTTTCAAGATATAAAATTGTGATAAAAATAAATATCTTCTATTTCATTGGATATTTTATATTTATATCGTGAGGATTAATACTCTCACCGAATAGCTACTAAGAATAACGAACTAATACATTCGTGGAATCAGCGATATAACAATATGATTTTATTTTCAAAAAATGGCAAATAAAAATTTTTGTGTTATTTGTTGCTATTATTTATTTTTTTTTTCTTCAAAAAAACTACGATAGCTACAAGATAATAACTAATATAACATTCTTGCGAATACTCTATACCAACCGCATTGTCTCTGTGCATGGCAAAAATTATTTATTTTGAATATCTCTTATGGTGTTTCTATATTTTGGATTCTTTGTGTATCTCCAAAATACTACGTATAGGCTCTCAGATCTATATATACCTGGGATCAGACATTTAGATTTAATGATATACAAAATATTTAATTTTTTATATTATTATTTATTTTGATATTTTATAATATTTAATTTGTTATCCTCTCGCAATAACCTCGATAGCTACAATTAGAATAACCTCAATATTATAACTTCGTGTGGAATCTATAAGTAAGATAATTTTGTTCGAGGAAAATGTCAAAAAAATTTTTTTTGATGTTTTTTGGTGGAGTATTTTATTATATTTTATTCTCGAAAACTACGATAGCTTAGGCGAAGTAGAATTTTTTTGCCATTTTAAAAACAATGTTTGAATTATTTTATTCAGCTGCATTCCAATAATTAAGTTATTAGTTAATTTATATATTTAGTTAGCGTATTCGCGCGCTATATATACGCGATGATAAAATAATATATAAATATATACTCTCTAAAAATATACTATTAATATTATAGAAAAATTTTTTATTTTCCAATTTTTTAGTAACAAAAGAGTCTTATACTCAGACTGGATTCCACGAATTGTATATAGTTTTATTGCATACGCATTGCAAAGCTAAATGGTGCGCGAAATATTGCACTTTAATACATTTCGAATCTTTTGATATATAGAAAGTGTATTACTAATGTTAGATTTTCTTACTTATACAGAATTTACTTTATCAGATCTCTTTTCTGTTGAACTCTAGTAATATAGAGGTCGAAGGTCTAAGTGCCAAGATTGGCCTCTCCGCAAAAAAATGCATTTCGATTTACCACTTAAATTTATGTATTGTGACACTTATGTGGTATACTCTCAAATTTCATACATTGTGATTTTTTATTGTAGAGATTTTCACACTAGACCTTTGTATCGTTTAACTATCTCCTATTTTCCTCTCTTTAGATACGTCATATTAGATGTATATAGAGAGGTGATAGTTGATTCAGATGCTTTGAATATATACCTTTAAAAGGTGTTTGTGCGCGATCAAGTAGTTAGATCGTTTATTCTTGGTTCCCTCTCTACACTGCTACTAATAAGAACTTGAGTTGAGAATCGACCGTGTACGGGAATTTGGCGCGCAAAGGTAAAACCTTTTTTCTTTTAAATGTACGCAACATTTTTTTCAAATAATTATCTCATTTATTTCTATTACTTGGAATATTCGTATTTAATAACACGAGCTTTTTTTGACCTGTCAGGTACCTATGACGCCTGTTCGGAGATGATATAAGTTGAGCGTAATGCTCTATATAGTGTACAAAATCATATAATAATCCCTAAAATAGAATTGAAATATATGTGCCAACATTTCCCCCGATAATTTTCTGTTCAATTTTATTTTCGGAATAATTTTATTGTCACTTAATGAACTCCTTCGACTTATATTTGATCCCCAGATGAGGCTTCATAATATATGACGTCCCATAGTGGGTTATATATAGTATATATATATATGATACGTATATATAGTGATAATTCTCTCGTAAAACATTATAGTAGATTTATGCATAACCAGAAAACTAATAAACATTCGGGTAATCAGCCGTTATATGAATATAATGTTCATAATAAAAAATGTGGGTGATAAAAAAAAAAAATATTTTGATTTATTTTTTTTAGATTTGTTATTTTTTTCTTTCGAAAATATTACGTAATATAGTCATACAACATAAATACTAATAACATTTCGTGGAAATCAACTGATAAGTGGAAAATAAAATATATGTTTTTAGAGAAATGAGCGCTCAAAAAAATTGATCATTCTTTTGTATTTTTCTGTTGTGGTGCGTGGTACTTTTTACTCCTTTTTTTTCTTACTCACAAGAACAAACTCGATAGCTTACAAGAAACTTAATTAACATTCGTGAATCAGCGTAACAAAATTGTTCCAAAAATGAAAAAAAAATTTTTTGAAATATTTTTCGGAATATTTTATGTTTGTTCGACAAAAAACAATGAGACAATACAAGGAAGCAAACACACTCGTGGAATCAGCGTAAGATAATTGTTCTAAAAATGGCAAAAAAATTATTTTGGATTTTTTTGGTCTATTTTATTTTTTTTCTTCGAAACTACGAGTAGCTAGCAAGGGAAAATAATAACATTCGTGGAATCAGCGTAAGAAAATTGTTTTAAAAATGGCAAAAAAATTTTGATTCTTTTGGGCGCTATTTTATTTTTTTTCTCAAAAACTACGATAGGTACAAGAAAACTAATAACATGTCGTGGAATTCCATCAACAACCAGTAAAGTGAGAGTTGCTAAGGTGTAATTTCTCAAAAAAATGGAAAACGAAAAAATTCTTTGATAATTTTTATTTATAATTATAATTTTTCTATTTTTTCATGCGAAAACACTTCTCACTATATAGGCTACATATAGGAAAAACTTATAATAAATATGCGTTAGATCAACATCGCTGCGCTCTTAGATGAATTGTAGAAACATAGAACCGGACATGGCAAAAAAAAATTATTTTTGTTTTTTTTGGACAGTAAAGCTATATTGTGACGTATATATCTTCTACATCGCAAAGTACCGTACGATAGCCTTTTCGGGAAAAAACTAATAACATCACTCGCGCGAGATACAGAGACGTAGAATTGAAAATTAGATATATCCTCAACAACAACTCGAGCCCAACAGAAGAAAGATAAATTTTGATTAATTTTTAATTTTATCAAGTAAATCTATAAATAATAATTTCTAAGAAAAATTCCTAAAAACTGGATAAAGAAAACTAAAATTTGATTCGAGTGGAATCAGCGTAAGAAAATTGTTCTAAAAATGGCAAAAAAATTTTTTTGATTTTTTGGGGTATTTTATTTTTTTTTCTCGAAAAACCACCAAAGCTACAAGAAACTAATAACATTCGTGGAATCAGCGTAAGAAAATGTTCTAAAAAATGTAAAAAAAAATTTTTTTAATTTTTTTGGGAGTATGTGTTACACGTTTGTTTTATTATACATACAGAAAAAAGCATATACCGATAGATAAATACCCAAGAAAACTAATAAATGAATTGGGCGATAGTTCCGACAATGCATCTAGCGTAAGAAAAATGTGTTACAAAAGAAAACATGGCATACAATAAAAATTGTTTTATTATATTTGTTGTGTGTGCTGAGCTCCTATATGTTTAATTTTTTTTCTCGAAAATCATTTACCCAAATTAGAGCTACAAGAAAAATCAGAGATCAGCTGCTCCAGGGGGTAATTAACTCTGGCCACAATATTGAAGCCTATAATTATAACACTTTCTTCAATTGTTATTTCATACCCATTTTGTGGGTGATATATTTTATTTCTCGGAAAACTACGATAGGTACAGAGTGGAAATACTAATTGTATCTGCTCATATTATTAAATAACAAATCACTCTCAACGACTGATTTTTCAAAAAGGTTTGTATTTTTGTGCTTTGTAGCGTTATTCGATGGTAGTGGAGAGATGTTCAGAGAATAATAAAAAATATTTAAACATAAACCCAAAATACTAAATCTAAAAATTTTTTTTTATTCCATTTTTATAGAATATAAAATATATAACGTCTTGATTCCACGAATGTTATTTAGTTTTCTTGTGGACTATTCGTAGTGTTTATCGAGTTATTTTGCACTTAAGACCTTATAACGACTTATATTCTCTTGACCGTTACGTTCTGATTTGTTTGATGTGAAATCATAAAATTATTATGTGTTCGCCCTAACGAGTAAATCGCAATAAGACGGTATATATTACTGAAACGCTTTCATAATATGCTCACTTTATTTTAAGTTTAGTATAAAACTCTGACTCTTTCTAATACTTCAATATATAGTATGAACTGACTCTCTCTATCAACATGAACTTATATGTCATAAGGTCTAAGTGTGTAAAAATCTTATATAATATATTATATATATATTATATATTAATATATATATATATAATATATATATAATATATATATTATAGTATTATATATTATATATTAATATTAATAATATATATATCATATATTAATATATAATATATAATATAATATATATATATATATATATTATATATTATATATTATATATATAATATAGGGTAGTGTCTAAATGACTGTAACATCATGTAACTAGAGTAACAATCTGCACCAGACAGTTAAGGCTCATAATTAACACTATATTGTCATAGCATGGCCACAGAAAATAAAAAGAAACTATTACATACTTCGGCATAAAAAATAAATAGGTGACGCCAGAGTGTTAGGTGAGTTATGTTATATAAACTAACGTAAATACTCCCTAACGTGTAGGACCAACCCCTCTCGAAATGTCAGGAGTCTCTGGAGGGTCTCTCGGCCTCTAGGTGATGGACTACGGGGGGGACTAATATCCCCCTCACTTCCGAGAGGTATGGTGGTCATCCGGTAAATCCGTCATTCTTATGGTGATCTTGGGTATGTCTCAGCTGGGTGAGGTATCACTCTCAGACCATTCCTCCACCGGGGTATGTAAAACCTATCCCCCTACTCCTTCGTTCCCCCCATCGGCCGATAGCCTCACTAAAAAGGGTAAAACTCTCTTTTTAGGGGGCGTTCGAAGTGAAAGCCCTCCTTAATATGGGCCATGATGTCATATTAATATAATACTATATTTAATGATATGCTACTTATATATATTGATATTTCTATATATAATATATATATAATATAACTCAATAGTTACCAATAAATATTATAATTATAAGACTTTGTTTTGTAGCCCATAATACAAACGCATACTCATAATTATAAACAATAGCTACAAAAGTATGTTAGACAAATATAGTAGAAAATAGCATAATAACTAATTTGTTATTAGGAATGATATGCTGTCGTCCTTCGTCCCTGCCTAAGGCACCGAAATGAAAAAAATTGTATATATATTATAATATAGTTTTATAATAAAATAATAAAATAAATATAGAAAATAAATAAAATATAAAATAAAAAAATAATAAAAAAAAATAATAAAGATAATATATAAATAAAATTACCTCAAAAATAGAATTTCTAGCATTTAATACATAAAGTGAGAAAGAATTTCAATATACAAATAAATCCCTTTGTAAAAATTTGAATCAATTTTTAACTGTAAGTTCATATTGGTTTAAATAAAATAAATAATATTAAATATTAATTAATAATATAAAATTAATATAAACATACATATATAGACTTTGGTTTCTCACGATTTTTCATTCGATCATTTTTTAGAGGAGTGTCTTCCCGTACAAAACTACCTTTCAATTCTCCAGTTTTTCTTGTTTATATATATTAAATTTTAAATGAGTTAAACATTAAAACAAATCTGATATCTGAATTAAAAGGTACTACTAGATTGGCACTCAAATTGATATCTAGGAGAAAAATTACGATAAGCTACAAGGAAACTCAAAAAACATTCGTGGAAAATGCTGCGAGAAGAGGAATTGGTCTAAAAATGGTCCGAAAAAGACTCTTTTTTTTATTTTTTAGGGAGCGCTATTTTATTTTTCTCTGACACCAAACTACGGATAAGCTACAAGAAGACTGTACAAATACATTAGCGTGGAGATCAGCGTAAGAAAATATTCTAAAAATGGGCAGAAGAAATTTTTTTGTATTGTTTTTTGTTTTTATAAAGAGAGTTTATTTATAGTTTTTTGTTTCAAGGAACGTCAGTCGGATAGCTACAAGAAAACGTAATAAAGGCAGTCGTGGAAATACAGCGTAGAAAATCTCCGTCTCGTCAAAAATGCTAAAAAAATCCTCACATTTTTTAAGTTTTTTTGGTGAATATTTCTCTATTTTTTTATCTCGGAGAAAGCTGAGCGATGGCTACAGAGAAAACTTAATAACATTCGTGGAATCAGCCGTAAGAAAATTGTTCTAAAAATGGGCCAAAAAATTTTTTTTTGATTTTGGTTGTATTTTATTTTTTTCTCGAAAGAACTCCATCCAAAGCGTAAAGCGCTTACAAGGAAAAACTAAAGTGAACAGTTCGTGAATCAGCGTGAGGAAGAATATTTAACTGTTAATATCGCAAATATCCTTGTTTCTTTAGGATTTTTGGTTTATTCTCTCACTGTTTATTTTCTCGAAAACTACGATAGCTACAGGGAAACTATTGTATATCGTCCTATCTCTTTGTGAGAAGAGAATAGTTACTATCCCCTTGTGCTCTCAGTGACGTTCCAAAACAAGGTTATTATACTTTTTTTGGTGTGAGCTATCGCGTAGTTTCGAGAAAAAAAAAAATAAACAACTCAATAAAAAATCAAAAAAACTTCTTTTACAATTTTTAGAACAATATTCTTACGCTGATTCCACGAGGGATTAGTTATATCTAGTTTGTTTCTTTTAGGTGGCTATATTAACAGAATAGATTGAGTGTGAATGTGTTTAACGATATGAGTGTGGGATGGTGTTAAGGGCAGATTGTTTATATATAGTAGAGTAGTGTTTTGCTGGTGTAGTCAGTTTTGATCCTGTGTTCGTTCGTTTTTGTTTGTTTGATTATCTATTTTTATGTCGAAGTTCTATAGTGCTAAAATTTACACTCTCCCGACAAGAGTTAATTTCGAAACATCTAAAATTTATTTTGGGAAAATCCTATATGTTTGCTCTTCTTCTTACTCCCGTTATTCCTTCTCCCGTTATTATTACTCCCGTTATTCTTACTCCCGTTATTCCGTCTCCCGTTATTCTTACTCCCGTTAATTTACTCGTTATTTTCCCGTTGATTACTTTATCCCGGTATCATAAAAAGGTGTGTTCGCTGATACAGAGAAGTTAAAAGAATTCTTTTTTGTGGTGCTGTGTTAGATCCCTATACCAAAATCTCTCGTCACCCATATATTAGATATAATAGTGTAGTCGCTACTTTATATATATATATCGGTGGAATCGCTATAATATAATAAGCGGTATTATATATACTCATATAACTCAGCTTTATTTCAAAATTGCCACTTTATTAGTATATGCTATCAATCGCTTCACCCTTCGATTATTGATGACGTTTACAATACGGTGGAACTTGATATATATTAATTTATAGTCAATAAAGTAGTATACTAAGTGTGTGAAAATTACTTCTAAAATTATTACACAAAGTAAAAATTATTTTCTTTCCGTTTATTATTATTTTCATGTTCAATTTTATTCAAAAGACTGATATATGGCCTTTGATATTATAATAATTAGTCCGATAATGTGGAGTGGACGTCAACTATTATATATATATTTAATGACTTTCCTATAGTGGGTTTATAACAATTAACGAGTTATTCTACGATACCTTATCTAGGATTAGCTACACAATAGAATTACTACTAATAACCCATTCCGCTGAGGATACAGTGCGCTAAGAAAAATCTTCTTGACTAGAGAATAGAGAATAAAAATAGAAGAATGGTACAAAATAATAAAGAGAATGTTTTTTATTTTTTGGTATTTTCTACGTAAATACTCGATTTAGCTACAAGGAAGAGAGACTAATATATCATCGTTGGACTATCAGCGTAATTAAGTGTTCTAGATAGTTGTCATTAAAAATTGAAAGTAGAAAATATCAGGGCTAAGATAACAGTAAGTAAGTAATAATAATAAAGTTATAGATTATTTTTGTTTATTATAAAGTATTCATAGTTATTTATTAATTATTTATATTTATTTTGCATAATTATTATTATTTATTAAATATTATATAATGTATGAACTGAATGGGTTCTTCTAGGATATTGTTTTATTTTATATTTATTAATTATTATTATTTTATTATTGTATTTATTATTATTTGCTTAATTTATTATTAATTTATTATTATTATATATTTATTATTATAATTATTATTATTATTATTAAATATATTATTATTATTATTATTATTTTATATATATTATTATATTATTATTATAATTATTTATTATTTATTATTATTATTATTACTATCATTGATATAATATATTTATTATTATTATTATATTATTTATTATTATGAATTTTAATTGTTATTATAAGAAGCATATTGTTCTTTTTATTTTTATTAAATAATTAACAATGTTAAGTATGATTTACAATCATGATTTTGTAGATTTGTGAAACTTACTAATTTAATAGTATGGTCTATGTATAAATTATTATAAAAGATTTTATCTTATTTTTTTTTTATTAAAGTATTATTTTACTTCACTTTGAACTTTTTTATATCTTTAATGAAATTGACATAAATATATTGCATCCTGGCTAATGTTTTATCAGGTTAAATAAACTAATTTTATTCTCACTAGTATAGTAATAACCTATCATACCGTTTATTATATCTATAATAAATCACACTATGTAACATATTACTAATTAGATTATGTGTTTTACTTTTCTCAATTTCTCAGATAATAGTAGTGTAACAAGGTAAAATATTATCATTAATAATATTATTAAATAAGAATATCTACATAAAGAAGATAATATATATATATAAGATACCCTAGTTAATATATGTACGTGACAACTTATTATCCAACAGTATTCCTTAACCAAGGACTTACGAGACCAGATGGCGGCTGTGCATATTTAGGCTGTCAATTAAACATTTTCGTGGAATCCAGCGTAAACGATAGTAGGCAATTTCAAAGAAGCCAACTGGCCTTTGGCTTCAAAAATAATAAAAAAAGATCATTTATTATTGTATATTTTTATTGGTTTATAATTTTATTATTTTAATAATTTTGTACGAAAAATGTAATGATATAATTTTAGATTAGCTTACCTAATAAAAAAATTAAAATTAAATTTAAAATTATAATAAATATATAAAATATAATATATATAATATATAGTATATTCCCTTATTATTTTATTAGGGGGTAATATATTATCTTACAGTATATAAAGAATGATTTCTTTCGAATTAGGCTAGCTTTAAGATGCCGTCGTCGTCATCAAATTTTACTCGATTCCTTTTTTAATAATTTGGAGTAGTCGTCGGTGGGAGTTGTTTTACTTCGTTCGAAGGTCAAAAAAAATAGTTCCTATTCGTCTGAGGTGAGGCAACTGTGAGTGAGGTGTGCAAACCTAACGAAGTTCTTAGCAAAGTCTGTTTTTATTCTCATATATAGATTATATTCTCCCTGTGTACCTTAAATTCGTACATAAATAAGCGATAAGCGTATTTAAAATTTTGTAAATTTAAAAATTCGAAATAATTATTAATTTCACAAAAAAAGATTGAAATTACTATAATACATATGTTATTCTTCAACTTGATGAATTTCTTCCATGACAACTATCTTTTACTAGTACTGCACCTGTGATCACAACAGTGTAAATTTTTATTAGTTTTGTCTAATGTGCTAGCTTCTAAATAATATTGCAGCTCTAAATCAATCTAAGAGAAACTCTGTCGTTGTGTGTTCTCGACTTGTTGCATGGGCGAAATTGGGTGAGCTTACTCGAACGACCAGCATTAGCTCCGTTTTCAATATATTAATAATGTGAGAAGTATATAGATGAAGAAATTTACTTATTAATAAAGGTACGATACAGATTATATATTATATTAATTAATTTATATCTAAGATTATAGTATCAGCCGAATAAGCCCCCCCCAAAAAAAAATTCAAACATGTTTGTAATAAAATTAAGCTGTTAGTTTATAAATACTGCGAGATATTGGAAATCGTATTCGATATTTATATAGCTTTCTTTTAATGACTATTCTTTTTCTGTAGTTATGAGGTCCGCCACTTGTAATTCAATGTTAGAAATAATGTGGAAAACCTATTCCTTCTCTTACTTCATTGTTTTGAGTAAATGTAAGTAATAAACTAATATAGTATAATATTTATTTAATAATTTTTTACATAGGGGCCTATATATATATTATTATAGATATTATGTTATCACCTACACCCAATTATTTATTATATTTATATTATTTTTATTAATCTTATATATTTTATACTTATATATATATACGTATATAGTAGATATAAATATTTTATATTTATATATAATTATATATATATATATAAATTAAGTAATTATAAGTAAAATTTATTATACCTACTATCATAAATATATAGTTAGTTATATATATATATAATATATATATAATAAATATACCACGTTCCTTTTATATTATATAGTTATATTATATATATACTCACTAATAAATTATATTATATATTATGCTGATTTTTGTGCTCCACTCAATTATATAATATTATAATATTGTTTTGTTTGGGATCTCTTGTTCCTCTTTCTTAGAAAGAAATAGTATTGTATCGCACGAGCCATGTCCATTATGATATATTCAATATATTATTATTATTATTATTATCTTATATCAATTATCATAACTATTATTATTAATTATTATATTTACAATATTATTATTATTATTATTATATATTTATACACTAAACTCCTTTCTCTGTAAAATATATAAATGTATATATATATATATATATATATATTATAATATATATATATATATATATATATATATAATTTATATATATTAAAAGAGGTTATAATAATGTATATATATTATAGATAGACTATATATTTTTATATCTATATAATAAATACTATATACATATTTAATATTAATATTATTAATTATATCAATATATTATATTTAATAAAAATACTTAACATATTATTAATAGTATCATAATATTTTTAATTATTTAGTTGTAGAATTATTATTTTTATTATTATTTTAATTATGTATAAATTTTTATTTATTTGTTTATATATGATAACAATTAGTTATTATTTTATTATTATTATTTAATTATTATTAATTTAAATAATTATTATTATTATTTACTTCCTTCCTTGTGCAGTTTTAAAGACTGTTTAATATATTTATTATTTAAATTTATTAAAATTATTATTATTAATTATATTTATTAATATTATTATATTTATTATTAGTTCATTATATAATTACTTAATTATAATTTATTAATTTTTTTAATTTATAATTTTATAATTATATTTATATATTTGTATTATTTTTAATATTTATATGTAAATTTAAATATATTAAATTTATATTAAAATCTATATTAATATTATTATTATATTATTATTAACATTTATATTAATTTTTAAATATATTATATACTTATTATTATTTATTATTTAATATTATATATTATTATTATTATTATTTTATTTATTATTATTTTATTTAATTATTATTTATTATTATTATTATGTATATGATGCATTGTAATTTCATTTGTTTATATATTTTTTATTATCTTTGCATATAACCCGGGGAGTCAAAAATTGTCAGTATATTTTATCTTTAGGGCAGTTATACTTACGGTATGTGTCTACATTTTTTTAATCGACTTTGAAAGCAAAGTCGATTAAAGACAACTATCGTTCTTCTGTCAATTGCTAAATTACTATTAAGTTATTATTTATTTTGTAGAAAAATTTACTACCTTTCGAATTGACCTTTAGTACTTTTTTCACAGACCGAATTCGACGTATACGTTAAAACTCGAAAAGATATTATTAATGTATGTAATAAAATCTGCAAGATCTATCAATTGAACGTTCATTTTTGAAACGTCATTCCTTTCAGATTTTATACGACCGTTTCTGTATTCAATTAAATATTGGGTTAGTGATATACGTGAATATAATTTAACGAATCGTTTTCATCGATTTTATATTATTTTTTTTTATAAAAACATGGAGAGACCAAGGAATTATTAAATTTTCAATCCTAGTTATTTTCCGCTATTTGATTCGGACGACGAGGCAAAAACCTCGGCGATCATTCTAAGTTTTCTTAAAAATGCAAAGCAAAATACCTACACGGCGACTGAATCAATAACACTGACATTGACCAAGTATATGGTCGCATCAGACAGTTCAGCCGATGGTGTTTCCGTAGCCGCTAAAACCGCTGAAGTTATTAGGACAATGAGTACGAAGTACAAAAGCTTAAAATCTTTGGCTATGTATTTAGATCAGTATGAAACCTTCATAAAATTGACGGATTCAATGAAGGAAAAACCACATCAACCTTTATTTGGTATCAAGAAACTAGAAATTGTTAATACGGGTACTAACCTTCTCACTGACGACGAATTTCTTGGATTAATGAAAAATATTTCGATCTTATTTCCAAACCTAATCACACTAAAATTATTATGCGTTTGTCGCAATGGGGTGATAAGAGAGAACACGACCGAAATGATTATGAGCGAAGACTCTCCCCTTCTTTTAAGCAAATCAGGGAACGCTTTGATTAGCGAATCCGACATCGAATTCTTAAAAATGTCGTCAAAAGCTGTCGAAATTGATTTTTCGAGTAAATTGCCGAAACTTCTTATTCCTTCGTTTAAAAAATTAACTACATTAATTGTGGATCACAACAACATCGAGGAAATTATGGAAATCTCATCGTTGTTTAACTTACAAAAAATTGGAGTTCGTTTAAACCATATACACCCACCTTCCGTTGTGAGAAGCGATCGTGTAAGACTACTAGAAGCGATCGTGTAAGACTACTGGCTGCAAAAACTGGGGTGAAGACATTAGAATTGATTTCCAGTTTCTCAGCGGAAGAAGAAATTTTTCCCAACTACGGTTTCAATATATGGATAAATAAATTTCGCGAATGCTATAATTGTTCTAGCCAAAAATTGGCTAATTTAGTCGTAGTGGTTGAAATCGAAAACCGAAGAATAATTGAATGGGAAATCAGTGAGGCTTCATCGCCAGTCAAAAACCACGTTAAATTATCGATGGGAAAGGAATTAGAAGAAGAAGAAGCAATAGGAGATGAAAATTATAGAAAATTGAAAACGTTACATAGAATGTTGGAAACTAGTTTTTTGAGACTCCTTTCTAAAGATCATGAAAGAAACGAAATAAAAATACCATTTTGTCTCGCGTGCAGAGGAATTTTTGCGGTTATGAATCACTTTAAGAGCTTGACTTACCAACCGATTTTACAAACATGTCATTTGCACTGCGGTAAATTATGGCGAGCTGGAATGGAAAAGAAAATAATTGATTCTTGGGATACAAAATTTTTTAGAAACCGATTGCAAAGGAGTATTAGAAACGTCGATGGTTCCTTGGAATTGAATTTGCGAAACGTTTGTCAATTTAACGCAATGCTTCAAAAAAACGAATGTATGGATACCCTTTCTCCATTCCGATTCCCAAATGTTCGTATCTTGAGAATATCATACGAAAAAGAGAAAATTTTTGATTCAAAAACTAAATGTGGGACACTGAATAAAAAATTCGTCGAAGCCTTTCCGAATCTGACTGATTTGGAAATCAGAAAAAACGTAATATATTCAGGCTCGTATCTGCAAGAAAGTATTTATAACAGTGATATAATAGGAAGTTACGTAAATAAAACGGTTCTTAAAAATTTGGTAGAATTGAAGATCGATTTTTCTGATCTTTTATATTATATTTGTAGTGTCTCTCCAAATCTAGAAAAAGTCGTCATATTTTTCCATTGGGAACATATCGATCTTTGCGAAATTCATAAACTTTTGAATATCACTGGCTCTTTGAAAAGAGGAGTAGAGTTTAATTTTGATAACTTCTTAGCAGATAAACAAAAAATGTTCAAGTACTTTATAGGTAACTATAAACGCACTTACGAAAGAAATATTGACCAGCTGTTCAAAAAAATTACGGTGACTATGACTGATGATCATGGAAAATCCATCATTCGATGGAATATAAAACAATATAACTCTTCGGAGATACGGTAGTTTAACATAGCCATCGGCTTGTGAATCAAATTGAACAGCAGATAATACAAGGTAGAAAAGAGAAATAGACCATTTAACTGAGACCAGACAGATCTCTTTATGTGTATAAAAGATGATATCCTAATATTATATCACTTTAAACAGCTTTTTTTTACAGTTTTTAGAAAAAAAGGTCGAATCGCCAAGCCAGACATTTCATATTGGTTCTTTCCCTGTTATTAAATCATGGATTTTAACAATACCTCTTAAAGCTGTCGAATGTATACTAGATAGCATAACAGAAAAATATATTTAATACATAAAGAAAAATGAACGCATGAAATTTAGACAATACACACCCACACACATATATGATAGTAATATATATATCAACATATATGCTGCATATGCATCTTGTCATGTATATATAAAAATTTCCAATAAAAAACTCTTGTATTTTAATTTTTTATGTTATATAGAATAAAATTTTTAATTATCTGATCGTTTATATATGTTAAATCCCATTAGCTATTTCGGTCATCAAAACTATATTTATTTGTGACACCTATATCAGTTAAAATAAGCGTAAAGAAAAATTGTTCTAAACAATTCGCAAACAAAATCCTTTTTTTTTTGATATTTAGGTTGGGCGAGTCTTTTCTAATTTTCTTTCTCCAAACACTACGCATACGGTCACAAAAAACTAATAACACGCGCTGCGAACATCAGCGCTAAAGATAGTCTGTTCTGAGAAATATTGAAAAAATTGTTTTTTTGGCATTTCTTGGTATTTATTTCTTATTTTCTCGAAAACTTACGCATCAGGTACACAGGACTAACTATTCGTTTTCTCATTCTTTCAAAACAAATTTCTTCACCTGATTATCCAAAACAGGTATATTATTTATTTTTTGTAGTATCCGTCGTTCCGACGAAAACAAAAAATAAATTAACCAAACAAAATAAAAAAAAAGTTTTTAATTTTTTTTTATTTTTAGAACAAATATCTTACGCTGATTCCCACGAATGTTATTAGTTTTCTTGTTGCTATCGTAGTTTTCGATTTTTTGCACCTAGACCTTCGCACTTATATTCCTCTGAACTGTTTGCTTCGTTTGTTTGATTTGAACTAATATAAGGTCGAAAGTCAAGTGCAAATTCCCGAAAAATATTTTCGACTTAAATTCTTTTGGAAATTATTTTCTCCTGTGATTTTTTAGATTTTTCACACTTAGACCTTTGACTAATATCAGTTCCCGTTGAGACGTCACTATATGGGGTTGAAGTGATAGTTT
Organism: Trachelipus rathkii; assembly: GCA_015478945.1. Classification (NCBI taxonomy): domain Eukaryota; kingdom Metazoa; phylum Arthropoda; class Malacostraca; order Isopoda; family Trachelipodidae; genus Trachelipus; species Trachelipus rathkii. The sequence goes on from JABUQX010021615.1 coordinate 18,691, forward strand.
ATACCTTAAAAGGTGTTGCACGATCAAGTTAGATCGTTTTTCGGTTCCCTTCGAAACGTCACATAGTATAGGTCGCCTTACGGAATCGCAAAAGCGAGTTTGAACGCTTTCAAATACCAGTTACCTAAGCTAAAACTATCTTCAATCCGATTATGCGTTCATATCAGTTGATGCCATATATATAATATAAATATATATATAATATATATATTATATATATATATATATATATATATATATATATATATAATAGGATATATATATATATAATATATATAATATTATATATAGATATAACTATATATATATATATATATATATATTATATATATATATAGTATATATATATATTTATGAAAATAGTAGTGATTACTTGTCATAGTACTTTGAATCTTTCGTTTAGAAAATTGTTCTGAAAAATGGATAAAAAATTTTTTATCTTTTTTTGGATATTTTTATTTTTTTTCTCGAAAACTACGATAGCTACAAGAAAACTAATAACATTCGTGGAATCAGCGTAAGAAAATTGTTCTAAAAATTGCAAAAAAATTTTTTTGATTTTTTGGGGCTATTTTATTTTTTTTTCTCCATAACTACGATAAGCTACAGAAAACTAATAACCCACTGCGTGAATCAGCGTTTAAGACTGTTGTTTCTGAAAGTATGAAAATTTTGTTTTTGGATTTGGGTTATTTATATTTTCCGAAAACTTACGATAGCTACAAGGAGGAAACTATGTTTTTCCCATTTTTAAAAATAAATTTCTTACGCTTATTCAAAAAGGTTATTATTTTTTTTGTAAAATATCGTAGTTTTAGAAAAAAAAAAATAAATAACCAAAAAAATCAAAAAAATTTTTTTCCATTCTTATAGAACAAATAACGTACCGCTGATTCACGGGATGATTATTAGTTTTCTGCTAGCTATCGTAGTTTTTCGATTTTTTGCACTTATTACCTTCGATATAGATATGTTTTGATTGTTCGTTGTTGCGTCTGATCGTTCGTTTCTTTGTTTGCTTTGAACTATATAAGTCGAGGGTCTAGTGCAAATTCCGAAAAATAATTCGGACTTAAAAAATTTAAATTATTTTCTCTTTGATTTTTTAGATTTTCACACTTAGACTTTGACTATATCAGTTCCCGTTGAGACGTCACTATATGGGGTTGAAGTGATAGTTTATACCCTTAAAAGGTGTTGCGCGATCAATTTAGATCGTTTTTCGGTTCCTTCGGAAACGGTCACATTAGTATAATTTGTCGCCTTACGGGAACGCAAAAGCGGCTGAACGCTTTCAAATGCCACTTTTTAGTGTATCAACTCGCTTCAACTCGATTATAGTGACGTTTCAACGGGAACCGATAAGTCGAAGGTTCTAAGTGTGAAAATCTAAAAATTCACAGAAAAATATTTCCCCGATAATTTTCTGTTCAATTTTTTATTTCGGGATATTTGGCACTTAGGACCTCGGAGACTGCTTCAAGGAAAAATTAATTAACATCTCGTGGAATCAGCGTAAAGAAAATTGTTCTTAAAAATTGAAAAAAAAAAAATTTTTTGAATTTTTTGGCGCGATACTAAAAATTTTAGATTTAGCACTTTAGACCTTCGACTAGCACTTAGACCTTTCGACTTAGCACTTAGACCTCCGACTTAGACTTAGACCTTCGACTTATACATAGACCTTCGACTTAGCACTTAGACCTTCAACTTAGCACTTAGACCTTCGACTTAGCATTTAGACCTTCGAAAGCACTTAGACCTTCGACTTGGCACTTAGACCTTCGACTTAGCACTTAGACCTTCGACTTAGCACTTAGACCTTCGACTTAGCACTTAGACCTTCGACTTAGCACTTAGACCTTCGACTTAGCACTTAGACCTTTCGACTTAGCACTTTAGACCTTCGACTTAGCATTTAGACCTTCGACTTAGACTTAGACCTTCGAATTAGCACTTAGACCTTCGACTTAGCATTAGACCTTCGACTTCAGCACATTAGACCTTCCGATCTTAGCACTGTTAGACCTTCGGACTAAGCACTTAGACCTCGACTAGCACTTAGACCTATCGACTAGCACTTAGACCTTCGACTTAGCACTTAGACCTTCGACTTAGCACTTAGACCTTCGACTTAGCACTTAGACCTTCGACTTATACTTAGACCAATCAAAAAATTTTTTTTTCCATTTTTAGAACAAATATCTTACGCTGATTCCACGAATGTTATTTGTTTTCTTGTAGCCATCGTAAGTTTTCGAGTTTTTTGCACTTAGACCTTCGACTTTTACTTAGACCGTTCGTTCGTTTGTTTGTTGAACTAATATAAGCGAAGGTCTTAGTGCAAATTCCGAAAAATAATTTCGACTTAAAATTTTTTGGGAAATTATTTTCTCTGTAAATTTTTTAGATTTTCGCACTTAGACCTTTGACTTATATCAGTTCCCGTTGAGACGTCACTATATGGGGTTGAAGTGATAGTTTATACCTTAAAAGGTGTTGCAGCGATCAAAGATAGATAACGTTTTTTCGGTTCCTTCGAACAATACAACACATAATGTATAGTGGTCACCTTACGGATCGCGGAAAGCGCCTAAGCTTCAAATGCCTCTTTTCAGTGTTTAAACTCGCTTCAACTCAGATATAGTGACGTTTCAACGGGAACCGATTTAAGTCGGAAGGTCTAAGTGTGAAAATCTAAAAAATCACTAAAGAAAAATTATTTCCCCCGATTAATCTTTCTGTTTCAATTTTTCTTTTCGGAATTTGCACTAGACCTTCGACATTCATATTTTGTCCGATGGAGGCGTCAAATATATGACGTCATAGTAGGTTTAACGATAGGTATCTCGAAAACTAGGATAGCTACAAGAAAACTAATAACATTCGTGGAATCAGCGTAAGATAATTGTTCTAAAAATGGGAAAAAAAAATTTGATTTTTTTTTATATTTTTATTTTTTTTCTCGAAAACTAACGAAAGCTACAAGAAAACTAATAACATTCGTGGAATCAGCGTGAAATATTTGTTCTAAATATGCATAAAAAATTTTTTAAATTTTTTGGGATATTTTAATTTTTTTCTTGAAAACTACGATGGCTACAAGAAAAATAATGACATTCGTGGAATCAGCGTAAGATAATTGTTCTAAAAATTGCAAAAAAATTTTTTTATTTTTTGGGACTCTCTTTCTCTCTCTCCTCTCTCTCGCGAAACTACGATTAGCAACAGAAAACTTTTTAATACATTTGTTCCCATGGAATCAGCCCGTAAGAAAATGTGTTTTAAAAAACTGCAAAAATATTTTTTTTGATTTTTGGCTATTTATTTTATTTCTCAAAAACTTACGATAGCCACAAGAAAACCAAATAACATTGGCCAATAAGCCATAAGAAAATTGTTCTAAAAATGGCAAAAAAATATTTTTGATTTTTGGGGGTATTTTATTTTTTTTCTCGAAAACTACGGTAGCTACAAGAAAACTAATACCATTCGTGGAATCAGCGTAAGAAAATTGTTCTAAAAATGGCAAAAAAATTTTTTTTTGATTTTTTGGGGCTATTTTATTTTTTTTCTCAAAAACTACGATAGCTACAAGAAAACTAATAACATTCGTGGAATCAGCGTAAGAAAATTGTTCTAAAAATGGCAAAAAAAAAATTTTTGAATTTTTTGGGGTAATTTATTTTTTTTCTCGAAAACTACGATAGCTACAAGAAAACTAATAACATTCGTGGAATCAGCGTAAGAAAAATTGTTCTGAAAATGGCAAAACATTTTTTTGGTTTTTGGGGCTATTTTAATTTTTTTTCTCAAAAACTACGATAGGTACAAGAAAACTATAAAATTTGTTGAATTAAACGTAAGAAATAGAAAATTTTTTAAAAAAATGGAAAAAAAATTTTTTGATTTTTTTTGGTGTATTTTATTTTTTTTTCTCGAAAAACTAACGTAGCTACAGAAAACTAATACATTCGTGGAATTCAGCGTAAGGGGAAAAAAAAGATTTGTTCTGAAAAATGGCAAAAAAAATTTTTTGGTTTTTTGGTGGGCTATTTTATTTTTTTTTCTTCAAAAACTCGTAGCTTACAAGAAAACTAATTACATTCGTGGAATCAGCGTAAGAAATTTGTTCTAAAAATGGCAAAAAAATTTTTTGATTTTTTTTTTGGATATTTTATTTTTTTTTCTCGAAAACTTCGATAGCTACAAGAAAACTATAACACTCGTGTGAATCATGCGTAAGATAGTTGTTCTGAAAATATGAAAATTTGTTTTTGGATTTTTTTGGTTATTTATTTTATTTTCTCGAAAACTACGATAGGTACAAAGGAAACTAATTGTTTTTTTTCTATTTTTAAAACAAATTTCTTACGCTGATTCCAAAAAGGTTATTAATTTTTTTGTAACTATCGTAGTTTTTCGAGAAAAAAAAAATAATAAACAAAAAAAACAAAAAAATTTTTTTTTACAATTTTAAAAAAAATAACTTAAACTGATTTCACGAATGTTTCATTAGTTTCTTGTATCTATTCGTACGTTTTCGAGTTTTTTTGCCACTTAGACATTTTGACTTATATCTCTGACCGTTTCCGTTCGTTTGTTTGTTGAACTAATATAAGTCGAAAGTCTAAGTGCAAATTCCGAAAAATGATTTCGACTTAAAATTTTTTGGGAAATTATTTTCTCTGTGATTTTTTAGATTTTCACACTTAGACCTTTGACTAATATCAGTTCCCGTTGAGACGTCACTATATGGGTTTGAAGTGATAGTTTATACCTTAAAAGGTGTTGCGCGATCAAGTTAGATCGTTTTTCGGTTCCCTTCGAAACGTCACTATAGTATAGTGTCGCCTTACGGGAATCGCAAAAGCGGCCGAACGCTTTCAAATACCAGTTACCTAAGCTAAAACTATCTTCAATCCGATTATGACGTCATATAGTGACGCCTGATCGGGAACTGATATAAGTCAAAGGTCTAAGTGCAAATTCCGAAAACTAATTTGGACTTAAAAAATTTTGTGAATTATTTTCTTTGAGAAATTTTAGATTTTATCACTTAGACCTTCGACTTATACTTAGACCTTCGACTTATACTTAGACCTTCGACTTATACTTAGACCTTCGACTTAGCACTTAGACCTTCGATTTAGCACTTAGACTTCGACTTAGCACTTAGACCTCCGACTTAGCACTTAGACCTTCGACTTAGCACTTAGACCTTCGACTTATACTTTGGTTTTTTAACTAACGCACGAAGGAATCGGACGATCTGTAGTTTACAGTAAAGTTTTTTTTGTTACTAAAACAATTTATAATAATTTTAAAAGGAAAAAATACTGCTTTGGAAATTTGGTTTATATTTATTAATTTTTTTACAATTGTCAGAATAAAACTTTAAATTAATAATGTATATATATATATATATATATATATATATATATATATATATATATATATTATACATATATATATATATATTTATATAGATATATATATATATTAATATATTATATATATATATATATATATAATTAATGTTTTTAAAGACAGAAGAAAGAAATAATTTCTTTTCATGGAGATAATATATTTATTCGAGGTCTACTACGCGGTTGCGAATACGTTTGTTTTACGAAGTGTAGGTCAATTTTACAATATTTTTCTGTTTTTCTCTCCGATTTTGAGATTCTGGATATTCTTCCGAGTTTTTTCTTTGAGGTCGACGTGTAAGAAAACCGCAGTTATCTCGGTTGCTACGTAATTTGCTCTCGCTGTTGTATTGGAAAATCTGTAGCAGCCATTCTCATAGCCCAGCGTCATCCTCTCCACGGAGTTTGTTATAACTGGGAAATCTACAGCGATCTGCGACGCACACGCACGAGTGAATAAGTTCGATCTGCTCATATATAATTTCGACGGCGCATTCGGGATTCGTGTGTTTTGGGTGAGAAGCGATTGTTTTGAAAAATGAACAAAGCGATCTATGACGTTTTTTGCAAGACATCGAATGAGACAATTCTGACATGAAATACACGCCTCGTCTCCTAAGCGTCGATATAAAAACGAAAGATAAACTACTCGCGAGACTATAGCAGTCAGCGCCTCTGAGCTTTTGCAACAGATTATTGAGCATCGATTTTACGATTCCGATAAACATTTCCTGTTTATCCGACAATTTCTTCTTTTTGGGAGCCGGTGGTACTTCGTCGTCGTCATCACCGACTCGTCTCTTGAGAGAAAGATCTTTCGTTTTTAATCTTCCGGAACCGTGGTCTGAGGATAGGAAATTCACAGCCAACCTCGTCGTTGTCGATCGGTCGACCGACCTTTTTTCTTGACGGGATTTGCAATTATGAAATCCGCAACGATCTTCGTCGCAAGTATCCAAGTGAAAAATAGTGATGTGATTGTAAATAATTTTGATAGCGCATTTGTGAGTCGCGCGGGTAACGTGAGAAGCGGTTTCTTTGAACATCGAACAGAGCTTTTTATGTTTTACTTCTTCGCAAGACATCGCGTGGCCGAATTCTTCCAATAAATTTTTCATCGTTTTGTCTTGATAGACTCTAATAAAACTGTATACAAATTATTCGCTATGCGATAACACGCAGATTTTTTATGCCTTTCTAGCAGAGATTCAAACCTCAGTTCCAAGATGTCGATCAACAGTTCCTGTTCTTCGGAAAATACTACGTTTTTTGGGGAAGGTGGTGGCGATTTGTCGTGAGGAGCGCCCTCGGCCATTCGCACCTTTTTTTCTTTAAAGCTTTTTCTACCTCCAGAAACTTTTTTCCCGTCGCAATCATCTTTAATACGTTTACGAGCCCCGACGGACTTTAGCTTTAGTACATTACACCTGAATCTCAAATATTTAAGGTGTTTGAAATCATCTTTCTGCTTTATTTGGTCGCTATTAGAACAACCAGGATACGGTTCACTTAAACTAAAAGAACGCTTCTCGTTGATTACGCCTTCTGTTGGGGTTTGGACAACCAAATACGATGCTATATCTGGACTCAGAAACGAATATAGAACTCGAAAAAATTCCGCCGGCATAAGTGATTTTTGATCGTTTCTGTGGCAAAAATCCTGGTGATTAATAAATATATCGTAGAACGATAGTGTTCGATCTTTTGAAGGAACGAGGTACCTCTTCATCCAGCTTTCGGCGTAAGAAATTCGCTGTTTAAGCGAAACCTGTAACTCATCGTCAAACCCAGATTTTCCAGGTTGTGTCATCTTAGCTTCAATTGCGTGTGTAAATTTAGAAGATTCGCGTATTTCCGAATTTTTTACAGCTAAAGAATGACTCGAATATCGTCGCACTCGACTTGGCACTTCTTATAACTGATACCACAGACGGCCCTATCGATCTTTTATACTTTTTTAAGGCTTACATCATCAGCTAGTTATTACGTGGCACCCGGAGATAGCGACCAAAAAATTAATAAAATTTTTTATTTCGTAATAATAATAAAAAAATGATTTGTTTGTTTTCGAGATAAAATATATTATTCGTTTCAAATTATATTTCAGAGAGCCGAGACAAAGTTTAAATTTTTTTTTTCACAGTCGAATATTTTTCCTATTTCGGACTTAGATCATTGAGGTAAATTAATTCCTGATAAAACTTTACTATATGAGCTATTAAAAGAAATTGAAATAATTTTGGTAAATAATAATGTTTTGCTTAATAGTCAAAAAAATAGTTTAAAAAAAATATTTTTCTTAGAATTTGTCACCAAAGCAAAATTTAAATAAATTATGATATTTGTTTTTTTTAAATATGTTTTGCTTAATAATCAAAAAAATTCAAGCTTTTAAAATGTATTTTTAATATAATATGTCAGCTAAGCAAAATCTAATTAAAATAGAACAATGGATTATTTTAAATTAATTAAATTGGAATATTTTGTTTTTCGAAATACTTTTTGCTTACTAATCATAATAAATTAATCTGACGTAACACTTTTCGTCTATAAAAGAGAGAGTTTTCGCCTCAAGGGTGTCATAGTTAATTTAAACGCACAACGAGGTGCTTCTTAGGGGAACAGAACATACGACCAAATACGAATTGGTAAAACGGATATCTTATTATACAACGAGCCGTTACCATAAGTAAACGCATCAAAGAGTTTCGAAATTACGACTTACTACTAATAATAGGAGCTTCTGTAACCCTCGCTCCTTTCGATCATTTGGTTTACGCGGCGACCGAATCTTGCGCTCGGCTTTTTATCAATCGAGACATGGAAAAGCGGTCCTGCGATAAAAATTGCCGCTTCAAATGCGCCAACATTATAAAGGAGGATGTGATGCAAAAAAATCTTTCCGAATTTTTGGAAATTAAAAGCCAGGAAACCCTACGACAAAGTTTCCTCGAGAAACGCATCAAAAGATGTTATCCTAAAAATGTAAAACCGGGCAGTTTCAGACGAAATAATAATGGATATTTCCTACTAGATGACAGACGGATTCGAGTTTGCAAGACTTTCTTCAAAAAAACTCTCAACATAGAGGATAAAGATATCAGAGCTGTAGTTCGCGCGAACCAAAGAAAACAGTGGAAAAACGAAAATCAGCGCAGTCCATTTTGCAACGTAAACTGCGGTTTCTCGTGCGAGGGCAAAGTAGATCAAATAAGTAGACGCGAAAATTTCGAAAACTATTTGAAACTCTCGAACGCGGAAAGCAAGGAAAGATTTTTGGGACAGCTTATCAAAAGATTCAAGCCGAAATATCGATACCCGGTTTCATGCAGTCGCAGAAATTTTAATAAAGCGTTTTACTTGTTTGTCGATAAAGGGAAGAATCGAATTTGCAGGGGGTTCTTCAAGAAAACTTTCAATATTACGGATAATGTTATCAACGTCGTTGCCAAAAAGAAATACTCGGAAAGAGAACTCCAGCATTCGCGAGATCTCGTAAGAAACGAACATACAACTACCGCTCGAGTCGAAAACGTGACAAATGAAAACGTTAACAAATTATGAAGCGCGGTTCCCAAACGGGTAAATCGTGGCGTTTTTTCTCTTACCACTCATATTTGTTTGCATAAAACATCAATATTATACATGATAATAATAAAAATTGTTTAAAAAAAATTGTATCTTCATTCCTTCTTTATACCTTTTTTTATTAAAAGAAGCTAAGGCCGCCACATCTTCGTTTCTAATTTTGTTATTCGTGAGTAATCATATATATTTTGGTTAATTATCAAAATGAACGTGTTTGGAATATAATATAATTTGTGGAAAAAAAATTAATTAAACTTTAATATAAAGAACACTTTGAAAATTAACGTGAAAAAATATATAGGGTTCCTTCCCCTTACGCTCCAATCGGGGCACGAAATAACGTTACTTTTGACCTCTCGGGAGATGGGACAAAATAAATTTGTCGTTCCCTAAGCGAGTTTTTCCCGAGGAAACCGAAAAAAAAGTTGCTGAATCTAGGATTTCGAGTAGCCAAGTTTAAGGTTAAGCGTGTTTTAACGAAGTAATAGATCGAAACTGCGGTCGCCTTTCGTGATCCGTCGATCATTTTTTCGAAGCGGCTTCGGATATCATAAAACTAAAAGCAGCTGGAGAGTGTTTATACGCCCCTTATTACTTTCCGTGGGGTGACGGGCCTTCTAAAGAACACTTTGAAAATTAACATGAAAATATCTAAAGGGTTCCTTCCCCCCCTTATGCTACGATCGGGGCACTAAATAACGTTACTTTCGACTTCTCGAGAGTAGGGGCAAAATAAATTTTTCGTTCCCTAAGCGAGTTTTTCTCGAGGAAGCCAAAAAAAAATTATGGAATCTGGAATTCGAGTTGCCGGGTGAGGTTAGGCGCGTCGAAATTGCGGTCGCCTATCCCGATCCGTCAAAAACTAATAAATAATAGTACATAGATAGATAATAGTATCTAGATAAAGATATAGATTATTTATCGGTAAATGACCCCCATTTTAAAGCGCTTGTTCCATTTTCGTAAACCTAAAAGCAGCTGGAGAGTGCTTTTAAATGCCCCTCGTTATTAATCGTGGGTGTAGGGCCTTCTAAAGAACACTTTGAAAATTAACCTGAAAAAATCTCTTGCTTGGACGAACGACGTCGTTACTTTCCGGTGGTGTCGGGCTTTCTGGGAACATTTCGAAATTTACGCTCCAGTCGTAGCACGAAATATCGTTACCTTTTACTTCTCGGGAGATGGAGCAAAATAATTTTTTCGTTCCCTAAGCGAGTTTTTTTTTTCGGAGAAAACAAAAAATAAATAACGGAATTTAGGAGTCCTTGAAGTTCCTTAAGGTCCTGCGTGTCGTAACGAAGTAATAGATAAAAACTGCGGTCTCCTATCGCGATTCGTCGATCAGTTTTCGAAACGGCTTCAGATATCGAAAAACTAAAGGCGGCTGTAGTGTGCTTAGACACCCCTCGTTAATTTTCGGGGGTGTTGGGCCTTATAAAGAACGTTTTGAAAATCAACGTAAAAAAACCCTAATGGTCCCCTCCCACCGGGAACAAAATAACGTTACTTTTTACTTCACTGGAGATAGGAAAAAATAAGCCTTTCATTCCTTGTTCGCCTATCGCGATCCGTCGATCAGTTGTAATAGACGACCGAGTCTACGCGAGTATTATATTTTATTTTTTTATGCGACCGAGAACGAAGCGATCGATCGAGGTCGGTTCTCCGGTTCCTTTACGCGTACGTCCGTACATCGTTTCGTTATCGCGTCTATATTCTTCTATTCGATTCTACTTATTTTTCCAACACATCACGAACACCGAAGGGAGGGATCGAAGGTAGCTAAAGCGATGACGAAGCGTCGTTCGCCCACGGCTTGTTATTATCGGCTCGGTAAAAAGGGGACGCCCTCTTTACGAAGAAGAATAACGGCCGGTGGGCCGACGCGTTATATTTTTTAACGTTAATAACAAATCGAACGAAGGACCGACCGACCGACCGACCGACCGACGACCTTTCATTCCGGACAGGAAAGGTAGTTGGGTTTTTCGAGTCTTCGGAAAGAAATGTCGCGGTCGGTCTGTTCGCTCTTTCTTATTAACGTTAATCTGAAAAAGCGAGCGAGTTTTTGTAGAAATTTTTTTTGGCAACGAACGAACGTTTTACCGCGGACGGAAAAAGGGGGCCGGCCGCCACCTTTTACTTTTTGTCGAGGTTTCGTCCGTCCCGTTGTTCTCACTTTTATTTTTTTGGTTTTAAGTCTGGTGTTGTTTTTTAGTGTTAAAGGAATACATTTTTTCTTAGTTTTAATGAATATATTTTTTTTAACGTTTAAGGAATATTTTTTAGATTTAGGGACCGTTTAACTAATACGCGATCTTTCTTCCCGCAGGTACAAAAACACGAACCACACGATAGGTACACGAGCACGTCGCACCACCACGCGAAAATATTTTTTCCTCCCTTTCTTTCTTCGTTCTCTCCGACCCCTTCCGCCCTGTATCTACCGATTAATAATTAAGAATTAAGAATAAGAAAAATTAAGAACAAAGGAAAAAAAACAATTATATAACACGTAAGTACCTGAATATCAATTCTTTATAGACTTTGATTTCGTAATTATTTTTTTGGGTTTTCTTTGAAAAAACTCGCTTAAGGAACGAAAATTTATTTTGTACCATCTCTTGAGAAGTAAAAAGTAACGTTATTTCGTGTTTTCGCTTAGCGCGAGATTCGTATATTTACCGAAAAATAAAAATTTATTACTATTTTTAATTTTTTTAATTTAGACACCCTAAAAAATGATTTAATAAAGAAAATGATATTTTATGGGAGACTAAATTAAAAAAAAAGAATAATTGCATATTAAACAAAATTAAAAAAATATTATTATTTTTTGGCAAATATACGAATTTCGCGGGAAGCAAAAGCACGAAATAACGTTACTTTTTACTTCTCGTGAGATGGTGCAAAATAAATTTTTCGTTCCTTAAGCGAGTTTTTTTTATGAGAAAAAACCCAAAAAAATTAATTACGGGATCAAAGTCTATAAAGAATTGATGATCAGGTAACTTGAGTATTTTTTCGATTGCGGACGACGTTCCGAGCCATGGAAAGGCCCTAGACCCGATGATGAGATCCTAAAGACCTTTCGATTTTCGATAAACTACAATTTTAACTTGTTAGGTCATACAGGTTTGAAAATATAAGCCTGTCAATATGGCATCTTTCACCAGAGATTTTCTGGCCTAAATTCTTTGTTAATAAAGGGAACAAGAAGATCAAATTTGTGCCAAAACGCCTAATAAATTCGCACTAAAGGGAACGTTACCCTAAAAATGGTAATTAGAACTTTTTTGAAAAATAAAAATATATATCGGATAGGGCCACTTTGATGCTATCAATTAGTTATGACCTTCTGTAAGGAGGCGTGCTAATTTACGGCCCAAAATCTTTGTTTTTTTTTATATCTGGTTGAAAAAATTTCTAAAGGAAACGATCAATTAAAATATATGGCACAAACCCATAATAAAGGGAACAATTTTTTGTTCCATCACCTTATGCAAAGGGGGAACACTTAGGGTTTTTTCCGGAAATTTTGAAACTTGTCCCAGGAACCCTCTGTACCCCCGCAAACTAATGAGGAGTACCTAAGGACCCTACGACCGATTTTAGTTTTACGATATCTCAAATTATTCCTGAGTTATTGAAGTTTTCAACTAATAAATGAGTTAATACATTTTTTAGAATCTGTGAAACAATCCGAATTTTAAAATTTATGTTATTATACGTACTCTTTTTTGATGGTCGGAAATGGCCAATTTGATACTAAATAAATAAAAATCTATCGTACGTAGAATAATCAAAGAGTTACAAATAGTACAACGTAGTAAGGAGACATAGTTTCAAAAAGCTTTGTCATAAAGTTTTGAAAATATAAACATGGCAACATGGCATCTTTAACATAGGCGTGCTAGTTTATGGCCTAAATTCCGTGTTTTTTTTATTATCGGTGGAAAAAAATTCTAAACGGAACATTCAAATAAAAAATTTGGCACAAACCCATAATAAAGGGAACTTTTTTTGTGTTACCACCTTAGCATTTTATTTTCTCGAAAACTATGATAGGTACAAGGAAACTATTGTTTTTCCATTTTTAAAACAAATTTCTTACGCTGATTCCAAAAAGGTTATTATTTTTTTTGTAGCTATCGTAGTTTTCGAGAGAAAAAAATAAATAACCAAAAAAAAAAAAAAATTTTTTTTTTCCATTTTTAGAACAAATATCTTACGCTGATTCCACGAATGTTATTAGTTTTCTTGTAGCTATCGTAGTTTTCGAGTTTTTTGCACCTAGACCTTCGACTTATATCTCTGACTGTTCGTTCGTTTGTTTGTTGAACTAATATAAGTCGAAAGTCTAAGTGCAAATTCCGAAAAATAATTTCGACTTAAAATTTTTTGGGAAATTATTTTCTCTGTGATTTTTTAGATTTTCACACTTAGACCTTTGACTTATATCAGTTCCCGTTGAGACGTCACTATATGGGGTTGAAGTGATAGTTTATACCTTAAAAGGTGTTGCGCGATCAAGTTAGATCGTTTTTCGGTTCCCTTCGAAACGTCACTATAGTATAGTGTCGCCTTACGGGAATCGCAAAAGCGGCTGAACGCTTTCAAATGCCACTTTTTAGTGTATCAACTCGCTTCAACTCGATATAGTGACGTTTCAACGGGAACCGATAAGTCGAAGGTCTAAGTGTGAAAATCTAAAAAATCACAAAGAAAATATTTCCCCCGATAATTTTCTGTTCAATTTTTTTTTCGGAATTTGCACTTAGACCTTCGACTTATATTAGTCCCCGAATGGGCGTCACTATATGACGTCATAGTGGGTTTAACGATAGGTATCTCGAAAACTACGATAGCTACAAGAAAAGTAATAACATTCGTGGAATCAGCGTAAGATAATTGTTCTAAAAATGGAAAAAAAAATTTTTTGATTTTTTTTATATTTTATTTTTTTTCTCGAAAACTACGATAGCTACAAGAAAACAAATAACATTCGTGGAATCAGCGTAAGATAATTGTTCTAAAATAGGCAAAAATTTTTTTCTGATTTTTTGGGGCTATTTTATTTTTTTTTCTCGAAAACTACGATAGCTACAAGAAAACTAATAACATTCGTGGAATCAGCGTAAGAAAATTGTTCTAAAAATGAAAAAAAAAATTTTTGAATTTTTTTTAGATATTTTATTTTTTTTCTCGAAAATTACGATAGCTACAAGAAAACTAATAACATTCGTGGAATCAGCGTAAGAAAATTGTTCTAAAAATGGCAAAAAATTTTTTGATTTTTTGGGGCTATTTTATTTTTTTTCTCAAAAACTGCGATAGCTACAAGAAAACTAATAACATTCGTGGAATCAGCGTAAGAAAATTGTTCTAAAAATGAAAAAAAAAATTTGAATTTTTTTGGGATACTAAAATTTTAGATTTTAGCACTTAGACCTTCGACTTAGCACTTAGACCTTCGACTTAGCACTTAGACCTTCGACTTAGCACTTAGACCTTCGACTTAGCACTTAGACCTTCGACTTATACTTAGACCTTCGACTTAGCACTTAGACCTTCGACTTAGCACTTAGACCTTCGACTTATACTTAGACCTTCGACTTAGCACTTATTTATACTCTTTTTAATTATCTACCCCTAAAACCCGTTTGCTATGGAAAATTACTTTTGATGGCTACCTAAATTAAAGAAATAATAATTTAGTTATCTCTAAACCCGTTTTCTATGAATAATTAATTTTGATGGGTAATTAAAATAACAAATATAAAAAAATATTTATTTATATAGTTTTTAAAAGCATCGTCTTTAAAGCAGAAATTCGTTAGTTCTTTTAGTTTGTGTTTAAAAAAGCAAAAAATACGGTTACAAATAAAAACTATCGTCGATAACAAATTTTATTACTATTATATTCTTATTCTATATGGATTATAAAATATGTGGTGGCGTATATGAGAATATATTATATCTCCAACAGCTTCAAAAAGTTTCGCGATGAAATCATGATTATCAATAGAGGGATGAATCAAATGAAATGTTCTGGGTTCCTGGATTTTTTGTTTTGTAGCTATTTATTTTTTTTCTTGAAACTAACGATGGCTACAAAGAAAAAAATAATGACATTCGGTGGAATCAGCGTAAGATAATTGTTCGAAAATGGAAAAAATTTTTTGAATTTTTTTTTTTTTTTTTATATTTTATTTTTTTTTTCAAAAACTACGATAGGTACAAGAAAACTAATAACATTCGTGGAATCAACGTAAGAAAATTGTTCAAAAAATGGAAAAAAAATTTTTTAATTTTTTGGGGCTATTTTGTTTTTTTTCTCGAAAACTACGATAGCTACAAGAAAACTAATAACATTCGTGGAATCAGCGTAAGAAAATTGAAATGAAAATGGCAAAAAAAATTTTTTTGGTTTTTTTGGGGCTATTTTATTTTTTTTTTTCAAAAACTACGATAGCTACAAGAAAACTAATAACATTCGTGGAATCAGCGTAAGAAAATTGTTCTAAAAATGGAAAAAAAAATTTTGATTTTTTTTTGGATATTTTATTTTTTTTCTCAAAAACTACGATAGCTACAAGAAAACAAATAACATTCGTGGAATCAGCGTAAGATAATTGCTCTAAAAATGGCAAAAAATTTTTTTTGATTTTTTGGGGCTATTTTATTTGGGATATTTTATTTTTTTTCTCGAAAACTACGATAGCTACAAGAAAACTAATAACATTCGTGGAATCAGCGTAAGAAAATTGTTCTGGGAGTGGCAAAAATTTTTTTTTGTTTTTTTGGGGCTATTTTATTTTTTTTCTCAAAAACTACGATAGGTACAAGAAAACTAATAACATTCGTGGAATCAACGTAAGAAAATTGTTCAAAAAAATGGAAAAAAATTTTTTGATTTTTTTTGGGATATTTTATTTTTTATCTCGAAAACTACGATAGCTACAAGAAAACTAATAACATTCGTGGAATCAGCGTAAGAAAATTGTTCTGAAAATGGTAAAAAATTTTTTTTGGTTTTTTGGGGCTATTTTATTTTTTTTCTCAAAAACTACGATAGCTACAAGAAAATTAATAACATTCGTGGAATCAGCGTAAGAAAATTGTTCTAAAAATGGAGAAAAAAAATTTTTGATTTTTTTTTTGGGAATCAGCGTGAAATATTTGTTTTAAATATACATAAAAAAAATTTAAATTTTTTTTGATATTTTAATTTTTTTCTTGAAAACTACGATAGCTACAAGAAAACAAATAACATTCGTGGAATCAGCGTAAGATAATTGTTCTAAAAATGGCAAAATTTTTTTTTTTTGATTTTTTTTGGTCTATATTTATTTTTTTTTCTCGAAAACTACGATAGCTACAAGAAAACTAATAAACATTCGTTGGAATAACACGTAAGAAAATTGTTCTAAAAATGGCAAAAAATTTTTTTTTTTTTGGGCTATTTTATTTTTTTTCTCAAAAACTACAATAGCTACAAGAAAACTAATAACATTCGTGGAATCAGCGTAAGAAAATTGTTCTAAAAATGAAAAAAAAAATTTTGAAATTTTTTGGGATATTTTATTTTTTTTCTCGAAAACTACGATAGCTACAAGAAAACTAATAACATTCGTGGAATCAGCGTAAGAAAATTGGGTTAAATTCAATTTTTCGTCTGAGCTTCGATATTATATAGGCATATATATATATATATATATATATATATATATATATTATATATATAATTAATATATATATCTATATTGGATATATCGATATAATTCGATATTATATATATATATATATATATAGGTTAGTGTCTAAAGCTGACATCATGTAACTAGAGAACAACAGCACCTACAGTAAGGCATACACATTGTTGCATATGCATGGCACAGAAAAAAAAGAATTTGACCGCAAAAAAATAGGGCGCCCGAGTGTTTGGGGTGTTTAAAACTAACGAATACCCACGGGTAGACCACCCCGATGTCAGGAGTCGGGGTCTCTCGGCCTCTAGGTGGACTACGGGGGGGACTAATCCCCCCCTCCGGGGATGGTCTCCGGAACCCCCGCTCTTTGGTCTTTGGGTGTCGCGGGGGTTCCTCCGACCATCCCCTCCGGGGTATGAAACATCCCCCCCTTCGTCCCCCATCGGCTCGAGCCCCCTAAAAAGGGTAAACTCCTTTTTAGGGGGCTCGAGCCGAGACCCCTATATGGCGACTGATATATATATATAATATATATATATATATATATATTATATATATATATATATATATATATATATATATATATATATATATATATATATTTGTGACAGTGTGTGTGTTTTGGGCTGGCTCCAAATAAACTTTAATTACTTATAATGGGATCCAATCTTTAGTTTGTGAATCAACTAAACCTATCATTATTAATAATACTTATGTTTCTTCAAATCCTGTCATACTTTGTTGTATACGTTCCGGAGGCCAACTTTCAAATAGTCTTTTAGTGGTTCCCATTTTGTATTAACGTGAATATCGGGTATAAATTATTCGCATCTTATTAAACAATTTAGATCATTTTTAAGTTAACAATTATAGAGGAAAGGAAAAATACCAATAATGATTTTATTTTCTTTATTAATTATTCTTGCCTATAAACAAAAATACGACAGATTTTTTTTATAACCGGTCGTTGTTTTAAAATGAAAAAAAAAAAAAAACTAATCGAGATTAATAGTATATTGATATTGATTAAAAAACGTATCAAATTTATTCAACACTCGGGGATGGGCTCGTAGATTTTCGAACATTTCCTTTCTCTTCAATAGCGTCAACAATGATATCTTTCACCAGTTTCCTTCTTCGATCTGTAGAATCGTAATCGCCTTTTGAATCTTTCTTTCTGATGACAGCGTTGATCGTTTTATCCTCAGTACTAAAAACATTTTTGAAAAAATCTCTACAGACCCTGCGTTTTTCACTTCCGATGCATAAATAAAACGCGTTATTTAAGCCCCTTACGCTACCTTTCGCCGGCTTACGATATTTCGACGCAATTCCCTTGATGAGTTTCGCTAGAAAGCTTCGTTTATTCGTTTCGTCACCGAGATTTAAAAACTTTTTAAATAATTTAAACCTAACTTTCGGGGTTATCTCACTCGCGCATCCGTAACGGCATTTTGCATTGCAGGGAGGAACGGGTTTCTTTCTTCGATCCGAAATTTTCCGGCGCACCACGGATCTAATATTTTTGTCCTGGATTCTAAGCGTTTTTTTGAAAAATGCCTTGCACACGCGAACCATACAGTCGCCGTTATAAAAGAAAAACCCATTTTTAATTCTATATCTTCTATCCCAGCGTCGCTTAGATCGATTTTTGGACGATATTTCAATATACGTTTGTCGAGGAATCTTTGTTTATCTTTCGAGCTTTCGATGCCAGAAAACTTTTCGAATATTTTTCGCCTAGCGTAACCATCTATGACGTTCTGGCACCCAAGGCGACAATTTTTATCGCAGAGAGGTTCCATGCTTTTTCGTCCAGTGACGATTGCCATTTCTTCGGTGGAGTCTAACGTTCCTTCTATTTCCACTTCAGATGGAGGCGCTTGTAACACTGGCTTGAGGCTGTATCCGAGAGAAACCTTTTTAAAACGATTATCTTTCTTCCTGAAAGTCTCTTTGTACAACAATACTCGTGGTCTCTCCTTTTCGATTCTAAATACCGCTAAATCTTCGGGATGTGCGATTTTGTTCTCGATATTATTCTTCAAATTAACTCCGACGCTTTCTTTAAAGTCGTAGAAGTCGCGCTGATTCATTTCGTGCATCGCGAAGCTACCCTCGGTTTTCATCGCTCCTTTGACGCGGGAAATGTAATCTTCTGGGTCTCGAATTAACCAGGATTTCAGATTCACTTCTCTCAGTTTATCGAAGCACGAATTTATACGCAAGTATCGTTTCCCGTTGTCAAAGTGTCCCCTAATGCCGATTTTATGCGTTATGGATGTAACGTTTTTAAACTTTTCGAAGGCGCGAATATAGGCCGCGATGATATCATCGAGTGCCTCTGACCTGCCGAATTTATCGGAATAGAAAACGAGATCGATATTTTTCCCTTTATCTGTTCTTAGCGATACCTTTTCGATGAACCTCAAAATGCCAGAAGCAACCTCGGCGGGCCCATTAGCTCCCTCTTCATCGTCCCAAATATAGCAAGATGTCGAATTTCCCTTCGGCTCAAAAATCGTAAAATTAAAAATATTTAATTTTGGCGCGTAGTAGCTCGATGAAGGGGATGCGCTTCCGCTACCGCTCCTCAGACAGACGAACGGGTCTTGAAGTTTATAGTAAGCCACGACTTGATCGGTACCACTCGAGGAAACGGAAGCCTTCGCCTTATCGTCTATTTGTTCCTCGAGCAACAGTTTTATTTCCTCAAGATGCTGGTTGTGTTTTACCAATAGCTCCTCTTTTTCAGCTCCATCGGCTTTGCTGTAGGCTAAACACTCGTCGCACCGATTTATTAGAGGTTCGAAGAAAGATATGTTAAATTCATTCCTGAATATTCTGTTGTACATTTTGTAGTTACCGCACGTACGCCGCGGCTCACCATCCGCCGAACATTCACTACTCCTTCTCCTCCCTCCGTATTCGTTCACGTAATCACGGTGCAGATCTCTGATGGTTTTGCCGCGATATATATAGATTCGTCCCGACGCGTAGGCTGGCGCCGCTGTTCCATATGACAATTTTCTATTTTTGGAATCGACCTAATGTGCTCTCGAATATCGTCCTTGATAAGACTACCGATGGACTTCGGACGTTTTTCTCGCAAGTTTGTGGCGGCGTTGACCCTCCCTCTATCGTTTTTCCTTTCGATCGCAGTCCTGATGGGTCTATCCGTGATATGGAGAGTTTTCTTGAAAAAAATCTTGCATACGCGAACGCGCTCGCTGTCGACCTCGAAGTAAAATGCGTTTTTAAACCCTCTTTTGCGGCCGCAACGCGTGACGTCATCTACATCTTTCTTCGGCACAATGGGTTTTGTGTGAGACGCGATGAATTCTCGTCGACGAGCTGCGCTTGCTAGCTTCCAGTACGCGTCGCAAACTCCTTTAGCGATTTTAGGAGGCACATTTTGGGAACACCGGAATCTGCATTTCGCTCCACAAACTGGCCCCATTTCACCTAAAGTGATATCGTTAATGATACCTTTAATTAGTAAGATAAGCCTTTACTACTAACTCTTTCGCGGTTAATAAACGATAAAAATGCGTGTCTTAATTTATAGATCATTATTTAGTTCATTAAAAAAAATAAAAAAGATTGTTATTTAAATATTTTTTTTTATCGTGTGAGTTTGAAATTAAAACTAATTATTTTTCTTTCAAATATTATTTTCTTAAGCTTGAACTAACGTTAAGCCGAATATGACGTCATATAGTGACGCCTCATCGGGAACTAATATAAGTCGAAGGTCTAAGTGCCTGTTCGTTCGTTTGTTTGTTGAACTAATATAAGTCGAAAGTCTAAGTGCAAATTCCGAAAAATAATTTCGACTTAAAATTTTTTTGGAAATTATTTTCTCTGTGATTTTTTAGATTTTCACACTTAGACCTTTGACTTATATCAGTTCCCGTTGAGACGTCACTATGTGGGGTTAAAGTGATAGTTTATACCTTAAAAGGTGTTGCGCGATCAAATTAGATCGTTTTTCGGTTCCCTTCGAAACGTCACTATAGTATAGTGTCGCCTTACGGGAATCGCAAAAGCGGCTGAACGCTTTCAAATACCAGTTACCTAAGCTAAAACTATCTTCAATCCGATTATGACGTCATATAGTGACGCCTGATCGGGTACTGATATAAGTCGAAGGTCTAAGTGCAAATTCCGAAAAATAATTTGGACTTAAAAATTTTTGTGTATTATTTTCTTTGAGAAATTTTAGATTTTAGCACTTAGACCTTCGACTTATACTTAGGCCTTCGACTTATACTTAGACCTTCGACTTAGCATTTAGACCTTCGACTTAGCACTTAGACCTTCGACTTAGCACTTAGACCTTCGACTTATACTTAGACCTTCGACTTAACACTTAGACCTTCGACTTATACTTAGACCTTCGACTTATACTTAGACCTTCGACTTAGCACTTAGACCTTCGACTTAGCACTTAGACCTTCGACTTATACTTAGACCTTCGACTTATCACTTAGACCTTCGACTTAGCACTTAGACCTTCGACTTATACTTAGACCTTCGACTTATATTTCGTGCTTTCGTTTCGCACGAGATTCGTATATTTACCGAAAAGTAATAATTTATTACTATTTTTAATTTTTTTAATTTAGACACCCTAAAAAATGATTTAATAAAGAAAATGATTTTTTATGGGAGACTAAATTAAAAAAAAAGAATAATTGCATTGAACAAAATTAAAAAAAAATATTATTTTTCGGGAAGCAAAAGCACGAAATAACGTTACTTTTTACTTCTCGTTAGATGGTGCTAAATAAATTTTTCGTTCCTTAAGCGAGTTTTTTTTTTCGAGAAAAAAACCAAAAAAAAAGTAATTACGGAATCAAAGTCTATAAAGAATTGATGATCAGGTACTCAAGTATTATATAATTTTTTTTCTTTATACTTAATTTTTCTTATCTTATCTTATCTTAGTCTTAATAATTAATTATCCTCATTAAGAAAATTGTACTTGAGTATTTTTTCGATTGCGGACGACGTTCCGAGCCACGGCAAGGCCCTAGACCCGATGGTGAGATCCTAAAGACCTTTCGATCTTCGAGGGATAGCTCCGGCCATCTGTTCTAACGGGAATTCGCTCACCATCGTTTTCTCGGGTAGTGGAGTCAACAATTCCGTGAACGGTACTCGCGCTTGGGCGCGGTGTTTTGAGCTGTCTGGATCGGCAAGTGAACGAGTAGGTAGCGAATTTCGAGGATTTTAAGATCGAAATTATTTTTCGGAATTTGCACTTAGACTTTCGACTTATATTAGTTCAACAAACAAACGAACGAACAGTCAGAGATATAAGTCGAAGGTCTAAGTGCAAAAAACTCGAAAACTACGATAGCTACAAGAAAACTAATAACATTCGTGGAATCAGCGTAAGAAAATTGTTCTGAAAATATGAAAATTTGTTTTTGGATTTTTTTGGTTATTTATTTTATTTTCTCGAAAACTACGATAGCTACAGGGAAACTATTGTTTCTCCATTTTTAAAACAAATTTCTTACGCTGATTCCAAAAAGGTTATTATTTTTTTTGTAGCTATCGTAGTTTTCGAGAAAAAAAAATAAACAACCAAAAAAATCAAAAAATTTTTTTTTCCATTTTTAGAACAAATATCTTACGCTGATTCCACGAATGTTATTAGTTTTCTTGTGGCTATCGTAGTTTTCGAGTTTTTTGCACTTAGACCTTCGACTTATATAGTATGTTTTGTGTTCGTTTGTTCGTCTGACCGTTCGTTCGTTTGTTTGTTGAACTAATATAAGTCGAAGGTCTAAGTGCAAAATCCGTCTAAAATTTTTTGGGAAATTATTTTCTCTGTGATTTTTTAGATTTTCACACTTAGACCTTTGACTTATATCAGTTCCCGTTGACACGTCACTATATGGGGTTGAAGTGATAGTTTATACCTTAAAAGGTGTTGCGCGATCAAGTTAGATCGTTTTTCGATTCCTTTCGAAACGTCACTATAGTATAGTGTCGCCTTACGGGAATCGCAAAAACGGCTGAACGCTTTCAAATGCCACTTTTTAGTGTATCAACTCGCTTCAACTCGATATAATGACGTCTCAACGGGAACTGATATAAGTCAAAGGTGTAAAAATGTAAAAATTCACAAAGAAAATATTTCCCCCGATAATTTTCTGTTCAATTTTTTTTTCGGAATTTGCACTTAGACCTTCGACTTATATTAGTCCCGAATGGGCGTCACTATATGACGTCATAGTGGGTTTAACGATAGGTATCTCGAAAACTACGATAGCTACAAGAAAACTAATAACATTCGTGGAATCAGCGTAAGAAAATTGTTCTAAAAATGGCAAAAAAATATTTTTGATTTTTTGGGGTATTTTATTTTTTTTCTCGAAAACTACGGTAGCTACAAGAAAACTAATAACATTCGTGGAATCAGCGTAAGAAAATTGTTCTAAAAATGGCAAAAAATATTTTGAAATTTTGTTCTTTATTTTTTTCTCAACAACTATAACACCTAAAAAAAAATTAATAAAATTCGTGGAATCAGCGTAAGAAAATTGTTCTAAAAATGAAAAAAAAAATTTTTGAAATTTTTTGGGATATTTTTTTTTCTCGAAAACTACGATAGCTACAAGAAAACTAATAACATTCGTGGAATCAGCGTAAGAAAATTGTTCTGAAAATGGCAAAAAAATTTTTACGTTTTAGGGCTATTTATTTTTCTCAAAAACTGGAGTGCAACAGAAAACTACATAACATTCATTAGATCAAAAATTGCTAAAATGGAAAAAAATTTTTTGAATTTTTTGGATGTCTATTATTTTCTGAAACTACGATAGCTACAAGAAAACAAACATGTCGGTGTCTAAATGTCGGTGTCTATATGTCGGTGTCTACATGTCGGTGTCTACATGTCAGTGTCTACATATCAGTGTCTACATGTCGGTGTCTACACGTCGCCGGTGTCTACATGTCTGTCTACATGTCGGTGTCTACATGTCGGTCAGTCTATATGTCGGTGTCTACACGTCGGTCTACATGTCGGTGTCTACACGTCAGTGTCTATATGTCAGTGAGAATACCCACATGTCGAGATATCTATATGTCAAGGTATCTACATGTCGGGTGTCACATGTCGGTGTCATGTCGGGTGTCTATATCGGTATGCCACATGTCGGTGTCTACATGTCGGTGTCTACATGTCGGTGTCTACATGTCGGTCTACACGTCGGTCTACATGTCGGTGTCTACACGTCGGTTTCTACATGTCTGTCGACATGTCGGTGTCTACATGTCAGTGTCTACATGTCGGTGTCTACACGTCGGTCTACATGTCGGTGTCTACACGTCGGTGTCTATATGTCGGTGTCTACACGTCGGTGTCTATATGTCGGTGTCTACATGTCTGTCTACATGTCGGTGTCTACATGTCGGTGTCTACATGTCGGTCAAACTGGAATGTTTAAAATGAAACGTTTTGTGTTTTTTTTGTTGTTTTTGACGATGATGAAAAATTACCGTAACCTGCGTCTCGGAAAACAGGGCGGTTTAATCTTAAAAGGAAGATCAAGCTAATAAAATTTATTTTGAATATAATATGTCAACTAAGCAATATACCAATGGTTTATTTAAATTAATAAAAATGGAATATTTTGTTTTTCGCAATACTTTTTGCCAACTAAGCACAATTTAAATAAATTGAAATAATTTTGGTAAATAATAATGTTTTGCTTAATAGTCAAAAAAATAGTTTAAAAAAAATATTTTTTTTTGAATTTGTCACCAAAGCAAAATTTAAATAAATTATGATATTTGTTTTTTTTTAATATGTTTTGCTTAATAATCAAAAAAATTCAAGCTTTTAAAATGTATTTTTAATATAATATGTCAGCTAAGCAAAATCTAATTAAAATAGAACAATGGATTATTTTAAATTAATTAAATTGGAATATTTTGTTTTTCGAAATACTTTTTGCTTACTAATCATAATAAATCAATCTGACGTTACACTTTTCGTCTATAAAAGAGAGAGTTTTCGCTGCAAGGGTGTCATAGTTAATTTAAACTCACAACGAGGTGCATCTTAGGCGAACAGAACATACGACCAAATACGAATTGGTGAAACCGGATATCTTATTATACAACGAGCCGTTACCATAAGTAAACGCATCAAAGAGTTTCGAAATTACGACTTACTACTAATAATAGGAGCTTCTGTAACCCTCGCTCCTTTCGATCATTTGGTTTACGCGGCGACCGAATCTTGCGCTCGGCTTTTTATCAATCGAGACATGGAAAAGCGGTCCTGCGATAAAAATTGCCGCTTCAAATGCGCCAACATTATAAAGGAGGATGTGATGCAAAAAATTCTTTCCGAATTTTTGGAAATTAAAAGCCAGAAAACCCTACGACAAAGTTTCCTCGAGAAACGCATCAAAAGATGTTATCCTAAAAATGTAAAACCGGGCAGTTTAAGACGAAATAATAATGGATATTTCCTACTAGATGACAGGTGGATTCGAGTTTGCAAGACTTTCTTCAAAAAAACTCTCAACATAGAAGGATAAAGATATCAGAGCCGTAGTTCGCGCGAACCAAAGAAAACGGTGGAAAAACGAAAATCAGCGCAGTCCATTTTGCAACGTAAACGTAAAGTAGATCGAATAAGTAGACGCGAAAATTTCGAAAACTATTTGAAACTCTCGAACGCGGAAAGCAAGGAAAGATTTTTGGGACGGCTTATCAAAAGATTCAAGCCGAAATATCGATACCCGGTTTCATGCAGTCGCAGAAATTTTAATAACCTTCGGCTATGCCACCCTTCGGCTATGCCACCCTTTGGCTATGCCACCCTTCGGCTATGCCGCTCTTCGGCTATGCCGCTCTTCGGCTATGCCACTCTTCGGCTATGCCAATCTTCGGCTATGAGCAAACTCGTTTTTTTACTAAAAAAATAAAACAGTTTACTGACTCCTGTTTCCAAGTGATAAATATTATATACTTTTTGATAATTTAAGGATTAGCAACTTTTCTTGTATTTCTATTGGATCCGGCATGGTTTACCCTCTGACGTCATTTGTCTAGACGTCTAGACGTCTAGACGTCTAGACGTCTAGACGTCTAGACGCCTAAGAAGTCTCAATTTTGTCTTCGAAGAATTTATAAGATATAACTGCTTTTAATTCATTTTCGGGTTTAAATTCAATTATCCGTGTTTGGATAAACGAACTTTAAAAAAAAATAATAATTCGATATTCAACTTTTAAACGTTAAAAAGCAGTTATTATTTTGTGGCACCGAATAAAGAATCACATCTTTTTCAAGATAAAAAACAGACAAACAAACAAATAATAATAAAAAATTGATAATAACAATGAAATGCGTTAGAATCACTGTTATGGTAATAATAATAATAATAATAATAATAATAATAATAATAATAATAATAATAATAATAAATTTTCCATCACTGCCGAAAGGAAAAACGATATCCGAAATTCGATTGCTTTCTTCCTCGGTACCAATACGAAAAATTTACCGATCTATTTAATTACCTATAAATAATAATAATATAATATGAATGATAACAACATCCTTAATTTTTTTCATATTTCAGCGACACGGTTTACTCTCTGACGTCATTTGTCTAGACGTCTAGACGCCTAAAAAGTCTCAATTTTGTCTTCGAAGAATTTATAAGATATAACTGCTTTTAATTCATTTTCGGGTTTAAATTCAATTATCCTTGTTTGGATAAACGAACTTTAAAAAAAAATAATAATTCGATATACAACTTACGTTAAAAAGCAGTTATTATTTTGTGGCACCGAATAAAGAATCACATCTTTTTCAAGATAAAAAACAGACAAACAAACAAATAATAATAAAAAAATTGATAATAACAATGAAATGCGTTATCCACTGTTATAGTAATAATATAATATATAAATAATAATAATAATAATAATAATAATAATAATAATAATAATAATAATAATAATAATAATAATAATAATAATAATAATAATAATAATAATAATTATAATAAATAATAATAATAATAATAATAATAATAATAATAATAATAATAATAATAATAATAATAATAATAATAATAATAATAATAATAATAATAATAATAATAATAATTTTGATAAATCAAGGATTAGCAACCTTTCTTCTATTTCTATTGGATCCGGCACGGTTTACCCTCTGACGTCATTTGTCTAGACGTCTAGACGCCTAAAAAGTCTCAATTTTGTCTTCGAAGAATTTATAAGATATAACTGCTTTTAATTCATTTTCGGGTTTAAATTCAATTATCCGTGTTTGGATAAACGAATTTTTAAAAAAAAATACTCTTTTGCTCCAAAAGTTATAAAAAGAGACTTTGAAAATACGCGAGAAAACCAGCAATAATCGTAAAGAGTAATAAAAATAATAACTGTGGGAATGGTAATAATAATAATAATAATAATAATAATAATAATAATAATAATAATAATAATAATAATAATAATAATAGTAATAATAATAATAATAATAATAATAATAATAATAATAATAATAATAATAATAATAATAATAATAATAATAATAATAATAATAATAATAATAATAATAATAATAATAATAATAATAATAATAATAATAATAATAATAATATTATTATTATTATAAAATGAAAACGTTAACAAATTATGAAGCGCGGTTCCCAAACGGGTAAATCGTGGCGTTTTTCTCTTACCACTCATATTTGTTTGCATAAAACATCAATATTTTTTATACATGATAATAATAAAAATTGTTTAAAAAAAATTGTATTTTCATTCCTTCTTTATACCTTTTTTTATTAAAAGAAGCTAAGGCCGCGACGCTTCATTTTGTCCAGTCGAAGATATATTTGAATACATTTTTCGTTTTTACACATCTTCGTTTCTAATTTTGTTATTCGTGAGTAATCATATATATTTTGGAGGGTTCCTTCCCCTTACGCTCCAATCGGAGCACGAAATAACGTTACTTTTGACTTCTCGGGAGATGGGACAAAATAAATTTGTCGTTCCCTAAGCGAGTTTTTCCCGAGGAAACCGAAAAAAAAGTTACTGAATCTAGGATTTCGAGTAGCCAAGTAAGGTTAAGCGTGTTTTAACGAAGTAATAAATCGAAACTGCGGTCGCCTTTCGCGATCCGTCGATTATTTTTTCGAAGCGGCTTCGGATATCATAAAACTAAAAGCAGCTGGAGAGTGTTTATACGCCCCTTGTTACTTTCAGTGGGGTGTCGGGCCTTCTAAAGAACACTTTGAAAATTAACATAAAAATATCTAAAGGGTTCCTTCCCCCCCTTCTGCTACGATCGGGGCACTAAATAACGTTACTTTCGACTTCTCGAGAGTAGGGGCAAAATAAATTTTTCGTTCCCTAAGCGAGTTTTTCTCGCGGAAGCCAAAAAAAAATTATGGAATCTTTTTCTCGGGTAGTGGTGTCAACAATTCCGTTAATGGTCCTCGCGCTTAGGCGCGGTGGGTTGAGCTGTCTGTATCCGTAGGTAAGCTAGAAGGTAGCAAATTTTGAGGATTTCTACTTCTCGGGCGCCGCACTCTAGTCGCAAAGTAGGGTTAAAAATTCGCGCCTTTTCTTTAGGGTGGCCGTGTTTTTAGCCCCCTTTTAAAGACCGAGACCTCATTAAATCTTTTTTTACTTATATAACAACCCCCACCCCCACCCTTAGTGATTTACCGTTATTTTTACGCCTATTTTTAACGAATCGATGAAAAAAAGGCCAAAAATATTAACCCTACTCTCGCGTTTCCTTTTTTTATTTTTCTGGTAATAAAATATTTTGTCTTGTTTTCATTTTTTATCCTTCAGGTAATAAAATATTTTTTTGGCGAAGGCGCGAAATAACGCTACTTTTTACTTCTCTATTCTACCTTTAGAAATTTGAATTTTTTGTTCCCTTTGCTAACAAAGAATTTAGATCGGAATTTTCCAGAAGTGTAAGATGCCATAATATTTTATGGAATCTAGGACTTCTAGTAGCTGAGTAGGGTTAAGCGTGTGGTAACGAAGTAATAGATCGAAATTGCAGTCGCCTATCGTGACCCGTCGATCGGTTTTCTAAGCGTTTCAGATATCGAAAACCTTAATGAGGCCGTAAGGTGCTTAAACGACCCCTCGTTATAATTTTTCGGTGGTGTCGGGCCTTCTATAGAACACTTTGAAAATCCCCCCTTACGCTCCGATCATGTCACGAAATAACGTTACTTTCGACTTTTCGGGAGATGAGGCAAAATAAATTTTTCGTTCCCTAAGCGAGTTTCCTCGAGAAAACTAAAAAAATAAATACGGAATCTATTACTTCGAGTAGACGAGTAAGGTTAAGCGTGTAGTAATGAAGTAATAGATCGAAATTTATTTCTCCCAATCTCTCGAGACCCTTAGAATTTTTTTAAGTTTATTTTCAAAGTGTTCCTTTGAGGGCCCGACACCCCCCGGAAAGTAAGGAGGGACGTCTAAGTACCCTACAGTTGCTTTTAGTTTTTCGATATCTTTAGCCGTTTCGAAAACCAATCGACGGATCAAAATAGGCGACAGCAGTTTCGTCTATTACTTTGTTACGATACACCGACTCT
The DNA here is from genome assembly GCA_015478945.1 of Trachelipus rathkii. NCBI lineage: Eukaryota > Metazoa > Arthropoda > Malacostraca > Isopoda > Trachelipodidae > Trachelipus > Trachelipus rathkii. The sequence goes on from JABUQX010021615.1 coordinate 48,057, forward strand.
TAAGGGGCTAGGCGAAGTCCTAGATTCCGTAGTCATTTTTTGGGGGTTTCACTCAAAAAACTCCCTTAAGGAACGAAAAATTTATTCTTCCCCATTTCCAGACAAGTAAAAAGAAACGTTATTTCGGGGCACGGAAAAAAACAATTGTATAATACCTGAGTACCTGATCATCAATTCTTTATAGATTTTGATTTTGTAATTAATTTTTTTTGGTTTGCCTCGAAAGAAAAACTTGCTCAAGGAATGCAAAATATATTTTGCACCATTTTCCGAGAAGTAAAAAGTAACGTTATTTCGCGCTTTCGCCAAAAAATATATTTTATTAACTGAAGAATAAAAAATGAAATAAGACAAAAAAATTTATTACCAGATATATTTTTTATATATTAACTAATTAATTTTTATTACGAAATACACATGCGTTATTATAATTCGCTTATAAAAATCGGCTCAGTGCTGTGAGAACTTCAAATCGTTGAGCGACAGCTACCGGAAAGGAATTAACGTCTTCCTATTTTGTTCGTAGAGAGTTGTTCGTGGAACGCGAGAGCTTTTTACCATCTTCAGTAACAACCGATAACGGCTAGCGGAAAGATAATCGGACGACTTTTAAAATTGTTTTTAAAATCATCGTTCAGACAAATAGAACTATCGTAAAAAAATGTCTTTGGTTACAATGCCAGATGACGTGATACATAAAATTTACGAATACCTAAATTTTGAAGACGTGTTCAATGTTTCGACTGCCATGCGCCCAAAACGCGTCGAGAGCTACTATATGCAAAAGGCGTTTCTCATCGATGGAAACTTTCTCGACCTGGATAAGTTTTTAACGCTACGCGAAATACAAAATGATCCTTCATCTCTCGTAACCTCGCTTGAAAATTTAGTGCAAGCGCCTTATAAAAATGACAAGCTAATGATTCCTAGCGTTGTAGTTCTAACCATGGCGGAATATTTCACGATCGAAAACGGAGCTAAATGTTTGAGCGAATTAAATGGCGCGTACACGTATGTAAATACCTTAATATTAACTATAAACGATTGGACAACTTTCAACCAAACGATACACGAAATGAAACCACTATTTAAAATAGATACACTAAATTTAATTACGAATAACATCCACGAAAAGGTGAGTATTGTCGACGTTGTGAAAACATTTCCGAATTTAGTCGACTTCGAAATAAAATGTCGTTGTGGCGTTAACGACGATAATCGCCAAAAGGAAGGCGTGAATAAGAAGATATACAACGAGGGATTTAAAATATTCGGGTTTAAAAAATTGCCAGACGAAAGTTCAAAATTCTATAAACTGCGTGAACTATCGATGGATTATCATTACATCCACGATGATGATCGTACGTTGAACGAATTATTATCATTATACGGTTCAATAAACAAAATCTGCATACATATAAATGGTTACCACAAACCCGCGAAGATCGACATAAGTTACTTAATTCGATTAATTAACGAATTCGAGATTGAAACGATAATAGAAATTATTTTGAATTTGTCGATGATAGAAGGATTATTCCCCGTTTACCCGACGCTTACCAATAATTCTTTGAAAACAATAGAATTCCCAGACATTCCCGATTTTCCTAAAAAAGTCGTTGTTGCTGTTGAAATCGAAAACGAAAGAATTATTGAATGGAAATTTCATACTTCGACGAATATTGCTGATACGCCACCATTTGCGGCGAAATGGGTCCCGTTATCTCAATATGAAATGTTCGAAAATTTTGTCAATTGTGGCGAATACGAGATTGAAATCCCTATTATATATAAATTGTTTTATTATAGCATTCAGATAGTTTTAATGTTCTTATGTCAATATGATTTCCTGCCGATACTCGTAAGAAATCACACCCACGTCCATGATATGCTAATAATGGGGAGGTGGAATAGTCAAACTTTTAAAAATCATTTGGCTAGGAAAATAAAAGTGGTTGACGGATTTCTCGAATTGAGACACGAAGATGCCAACAACTTCAATATAATGTTTTCAAAACTCGTTCAGCATTTTCCTTCTTATAAACTCGTAAATGTGCTAAAGTTAAAATTAATTTTCTACGATATTTATGGGGGAAATGACACAATAGACTTTGAGCCAATTACCAAGTTATTTCCAAATTTGAACAATTTAGAAATTAGGGGTAGAAATTTTACATTTTTTGCCAATCCCCCAACTTGTTTCTATAATTTGCGCGAAATTGAAACAGAGCTTTTCTACAAATCGGCTAATATTTTATACCACACCCCAAACTTAGAAAAGCTGAAGCTTTATTTGGGTCCTTCTGACACCGATCTCTATCGTATTGTCGCAATTCTGAACAGGCCGAAATGCCCTAAAATTTTACAACTCAATTTTGATAAATTTTGGAATGATAGAAAATTAAAACATAAGGGTTTTAAACTGTTTGAGGATGAATCTTTTAATAGAAAAAATATACCTTTCAAAATAAGTAACAACTTGCGCGAACTATTGATAAATTCGACAGATTTTAATGGGAAACCACACATTCGATGGCGGATAATAATGTCAGATGAAACGCGTCAAACAAGGAAGCGAAATATTCTCACTTATACAAATTTGGTCAAAAGAGAAAAAAAACAAAGAACTGATGTTCATTCAGATAATGAAATAAATGATAGTCAAAACCTGGCTCGCAACAGTCTTTTGAAGCACGAATTCTTAAATGAGATATCCGATAAAGAAGGGGAAGAGAAAGAAGAAAAGGAAGACGAAGGTGGGAATAAGGGGGATTGGGAAAATATTAATTTTACTCGAGAATCAGAGGTTTTCGATTATCTTGAACGTGTTCACGAGTCAGAACTGAGAACATTGTGCGTTAACTCCTCTAACATCGATAGTTATTCATTTTTAAAAAATATTTTTAAAATCGTTCTTAGCAAATTAGATATCACCATCGAATATATAATAGAGACTTAAAAAATCTTAGCCGCCATCAATTTATTTGTTTTTATTTAAACATATTCTTTTTTAACTATAAATATTTTCCAACTTAAAGGCATGAATAAAACTGTTTTTTTAAATTTATTATTATTTTAATCCAAAAGCAATTTCCAAAAAAAAAATATTATTACTTGAATAACAACTCACATCCGTCGCTATTTTTACTATAAAAAGAAAAGACACACCTTAAATCTAAAAAAAGAGGAAGGACAAAACAAACAAGAAGAAAAAAATGGTTCGCAAACCTAAATTTCTCGCAGTACTGCCTTACCAAATAAAATAAGCGAATAAAAGTACCGTACTCGCCGCCACTCATCTCTTTCCATCGGAAGAAATAAATTTCCTTAATGAAACTGAAAGAAAGTGAGTGAGATTTGTTTCGGAGGGATCGAAAAATATTCCAGGCTATTGTCGGCGGCATGAAGATAATAAAGTGTTACGGTTTTTTCGTCAATTACAAGCATTCGCCGATGAAACAATGCCTGATTAACAAGTTAAAGAAAATTGTATAAGAAATTCGCCTAAGAAAATAAAAGCGGTTGACGGATATTTCGCTTCTCAACGGGATGGCGTTTCGAAGGGAACCGAAAAACGACCTAACGTGATCGGGTGACGCTTTTTAGGGTATAAACCATCGTTGAACCCGATATAGTGACGTTTCGAAGGGAACTGATATAAGTCGAAGGTCTAAGTATAAGTCGAAGGTCTAAGTATAAGTCGAAGGTCTAAGTGCTAAGTCGAAGGTATAAGTATAAGTCGAAGGTATAAGTATAAGTCGAAGGTCTAAGTATAAGTCGAAGGTCTAAGTCCTAAGTCGAAGTCTAAGTCAATCGAAGGTCTCTAAGTGCTAAGTCGAAGGTCTAAGTGCTAAAATCTAAAATTTCTCAAAGAAAATAATATCGGGTGACGCTTTTTAGGGTATAAACCATCGTTGAACCCGATATAGTGACGTTTCGAAGGAACTGATATAAGTCGAAGGTCTAAGTGCTAAGTCAAGGTCTAATGCTAAGGCGCAAGTCTAAGTGCTAAGCGATAGGTTCTATATGCTAAGTCGAAGTCTAAGTGCTAAGTCGAAGTCTAAGTGCTAAGTCGAAGGTCTAAGTGCTAATTCGAAGGTCTAAGTCTAAGTCGAAGGTCCTAAGTGCTAAGTCGAAGGTCAAGTGCTAAGTCGAAGTCTAAGTGCTAAATCGAAGTCTAAGTGCTAAGTCGAAGTTCTAAGTGCTAAGTCAAGGTCTAAGTGCTAAGTCGAAAGTCTAAGTGCTAAAGAAAGTCTAAGTGCTAAGTCGAAGTCTAAGTGCTAAATCGAGGTCTAAGTATAAGTCGAAGTCTAAGTATAAGTCGAAGTCTAAGTGCTAAAATCTAAAATTTCTCAAGAAAATAATACACAAAATTTTTTTTCAAAATTAATTTAAATTTGCACTTAGACCTTCGACTTTTATCAGTTCCCTTCCTGACGTCACATATGACGTCATAATCGGATTGACGATAGTTTTAGCTTAGGTAACTAGTATTTGAAAGCGTTCAGCAACTTCTTCGATTCCCGTAAGGCGGCACTATATTATAGTGATGTTTCGAAGGGAACTCAAAAACGACTAAACGTGATCGCGTGACGATCGTTGAACCAATATTAGTCGACGTTTCGAAGGGAACTGAACAAGTCGAAGGTCAATATAAGGCGAATGCTCAAGTGCTAAAATATATTAATCTCAAAAGAAAATAATACACAAAAATTTTTTAGGTCGAAATTATTTTCGGAATTTGCACTTAGACCTTGACTTATACTAGTTCCCTAAGCGGCGTCACTATATGGACGCTTCATAATCGTTTTAAACGAAGTTTAAGCTTAAGAAAATTGGTATGTGAAAGCGTTCAGCCGCTTCCGATCCCGTGAGGCACACTATATTAAAGTGACTTTTGAAGTGAACCCAAAAACGACCTAACGTGATCTGGCAACACCTTTTAGTTATAAACTACGCTTCAAACCCATATAGACGTTTCATAGTAACTATATAAGTCAAGGTCTAATATAAGCTCGAAGGTCTTAAGCCTAAATCTAAAATTTCTCAAAGGGGGCGGGGGGAAATATAACAACCGTCGCCTTATCACTTAGAGGCCATTCCACGTTCCAGAAAAGGAACGTTCAAGCTAGTTTTTAAACCTCCGGTTTCTCATCCCATAATACCTGTTGCAAAAAAACTTTGCATATTACGTTAGTTATATTGTTAAAATCTAAAAAAAAAATAAAAAAAAATCCTTAAATCAAAAATAAACATGACTTAAAAAACTAAAAAAAAACGCCCTGCTAAAAAAAGCGGCACGAAAAGTAAAATGGTTCGGGAACCTACTACCTATTCCCGCAGTACTGCTTTACCAAAAACTTAAAAAAAAGCAGCAGCAGCAAAAGCGAATAAAAATACCGTACTCGCCGCCGCCGCCGCCACCGACCGATACCAACACTCATCATCATCATCATCATCATTTCCTCCGAACGGAAGAATTTATTCAAGTCACCAAAAAATTCTCGTATCGTTAATAAAAATGAAAAGAACGAACGAGAGAACCACGATATTTCTTTCCGACGGTGACTTCCAAACCCCCACCCGCCCGTTTAAACGGCCTACATACTATCTACCCCTATCCCGTCCCGTCGGAAATAAATATCGTCGTTCTTTCCCTGGTTTTTCAACAGAGTAAAAGAGAAAACAAAGAGAAAAAAAAGAAAAGCGCGCGCGCTAGCAGAGTGAGGCACTACGGCAGAACGTACGTACCAAACTTTTTGTCATCGCTTTAGCTATCTTGAACCCCTCCTCCTGCGTTCGTGTATCGTGTGTCGCGTGTCGCGTGTTTGTCGTGTCTGTCGTTAATTAATCGAATACAAAAAAAAATAATACCGCGCCATGGAGACGATGATCATCCGCCATTATTCGAACGAGCTCGAGAACCAACCTCGATCGATTGGTCCCGGCTCGTTTATATAAAAAAAAATAAAAATAAACGGACGGACAACGGACTCGGTCGCCCATTGAACGAACTCTGCAATGAAACGCATCCTAATGAACAAATGCATGCGCGAACGCGAAAATCTTCACCGGGATACGTTCATGTACAGTAATGAAAAATAGACGAATAAGGCGAATGAATCGTCGCCGCCCGAAATCGCGTTATATTATTCTATTCGATTCGATCCTTTAGGGGAAGGAAGGAAAGAAAGAGGAGCGTGTGTTGGTCGTTTCGGATGGAGTGGAGGGATCGAAAGGCATTCCCGGGCTCCACGACGGGGACGTACGATGACAGGGAGCCCGTGAGCATCTGTCGTCATCAGCGTTCGAAACCTGTGTGTTTTGGGTATAAGTGTTCGTGAGTAAACCGAATAGGTTTGAAAAATAAAATAAATTTCAGTAGAAGAGAAAGGATTTTTTAAAGGGAACCCGCCCGTATATAAGCATAAATACGCAATCGATCACGTAAATACGAGATATGTACGGGCAGATTCGAAAAAAAACCATTGTTCGAGCGAACCACTGGGCTCGGTCGCGGATCGATGTTTTTTTGGGGATAGGATAGGAGAGAGGTAAAAAAACGATCGACCCGAAGATCTAACTAACGAACTAACTCACTAAAGAGCTAGACAAACCTAACGCTATTTCGAACGCTTCGGACAAATTTTCACCCTCGGAAAGAAAAGGAAGGCATCTCTCCGAGGACTAACTGACTACCGCCGTGTAATTTTAGTTTATTTATCTAATCGCTATGATGGAAAGACACCGTATGTGCGTCCGAAGGCGACTCGGCTAGTCGAATCCTTTTCTTCGTGAATCCCCTTTTTCAGTGCGACGGTCCTATCCAAACCTTGAACTTTGGGGCGTTCACGGAACGTACTGATCCTTCCATCCAAGGAGTTTATATACCCGCCCAGCCCCGACATAAATCCACGCTCTAAGACCTTCTCTCGTCGATCGGAACTTGGACTTTGGCTTTCGGGTGAACGCTCTAAGGTTCGATGGGCACCCCTACGGCGTTTCCACTTTTCCGATCGATTCATCGAGACTAAGACCGAACCGTTCGATCGTCATACGGTTGCATGAAAAAATAAACGATAGATAGAGGAATACGAAAGAGCGAACAGCAAAATAGATTGAAAGAAATAGTCGAAGGGTTTGGATAGATTTAAAGAGGAAGAAATAAATATTTGGATGTGAGCGTGGGCGTGTACCTATCGTGTTTTAGGTGTCAAAGGAGATTTTACTATCCATCAGCGGTGTTCGAAATACTTACTGGACACCGCGTAGCTTAGTTAACAGTAACCGGTCGCCTTATCCACTAGGCCATTCACGTTCCCAGAAAAGGAACGTTTCAAGCGTAGTTTTTAAAGCTCCCGGTTTTCTTATTCCATAATTACCTGTGGAAAAAAGTTTGCATATTACGTTAGTTATATGGTCCCTAATCTAAATAAAAAAAAATCCTTAAATCTAAAAAAAACATGCCTTAAAAACTAAAAAATAAACGCCCGTGCTAAAAAGCGGCACGGAAAAAGTAAAATGGTTCGGGAACTTACTACCTATTCCCGAAGTACTGCGTTACCAAAAACTTAAAAAAAAGCAGCAGCAGAAGCGAGTAAAAATACCGTACTCGCCGCCGCCGCCGCCACCGATACCAACACTCATCATCATCATCATCATCATTTCCTCCGAACGAAAGAATTTATTTAAGTCACCAAAAAATTCTCGTATCGTTAATAAAAATGAAAAGAACGAACGAGAGAACCACGATATTTCTTTCCGACGGTGACTTCCAAACCCCCACCCGCCCGTTTAAACGGCCTACATACTATTTACCCATATCCCGTCCCGTCGGAAATAAATATCGTCGTTCTTTCCATGGTTTTTCAACAGAGTAAAAGAGAAAACAAAGAGAAAAAAAGAGAAGCGCGCCCGCGCTAACAGAGTGAGGCACTACGGCAGAACGTACGTACCAAACTCTTTGTCATCGCTTTAGCTATCTTCGACCCCTCCTCCTGCGTTCGTGTATCGCGTGTTTGTCGTGTCGCGTGTTTGTCGTGTCTGTCTTTAATCGAATACAAAAAAAAATAATACCGCCCCATCGAGACGATGATCATCCGCCACTATTCGAACGAGCTCGAGAACCAACCTCGATCGATTGGTCCCGGCTCGTTTATATAAAAAAAAATAAAAATAAACGGACGGACAACGGACTCGGTCGCCCATTGAACGAATTCTGCAATGAAACGCATCCCAATGAACAAATGCATGCGCGAACGCGAAAATCTTCACCGGGATGCGTTCATGTACAGTAATGAAAAATAGACGAATAAGGCGAATGAATCGTCGTCGTCGACGACGCGATATATTTTTTTTTCTATTCGATCGTATTACGTTTGTCGTTTGGTTGGTTGGTTCGAGTGAAAGAGACTCGTTTCTTTCGGAGGGAGGGAGGGATCTCAAGATATTACCGGGCTCCACGACGGGGACGTACGATGACAGGGAGCCCGTGAGCATCTGTCGTCATCAGCGTTCGAAACCTGTGTGTTTGGGGTATAAGTAAGTGTTCGTGAGTAAACCGAATAGGTTTGAAAAATAAAAAAAATTTCAGTAGAAGAGAAAGTATTTTTTAAAGGGAACCCGCCCGTACATAACCATAAATACGCAATCGATCACGTAAATACGAGATATGTACGGGCAGATTCGAAAAAAACCATTGTTCGAGCGAACCACTGGGCTCGCTCGCGGATCGATGTTTTTTTGGGGATAGGATAGGAGAGAGGTAAAAAAACGATCGACCCGAAGATCTAACTAACGAACTAACTCACTAAAGAGCTAGACAAACCTAACGCTATTTCGAACGCTTCGGACAAATTTTCACCCTCGGAAAGAAAAGGAAGGCATCTCTCCGAGGACTAACTGACTACCGCCGTGTAATTTTAGTTTATTTATCTAATCGCTATGATGGAAAGACACCGTATGTGCGTCCGAAGGCGACTCGGCTAGTCGAATCCTTTTCTTCGTGAATCCCCTTTTTCAGTGCGACGGTCCTATCCAAACCTTGAACTTTGGGGCGTTCACGGAACGTACTGATCCTTCCATCCAAGGAGTTTATATACCCGCCCAGCCCCGACATAAATCCACGCTCTAAGACCTTCTCTCGTCGATCGGAACTTGGACTTTGGCTTTCGGGTGAACGCTCTAAGGTTCGATGGGCACCCCTACGGCGTTTCCACTTTTCCGATCGATTCATCGAGACTAAGACCGAACCGTTCGATCGTCATACGGTTGCATGAAAAAATAAACGATAGATAGAGGAATACGAAAGAGCGAACAGCAAAATAGATTGAAAGAAATAGTCGAAGGGTTTGGATAGATTTAAAGAGGAAGAAATAAATATTTGGATGTGAGCGTGGGCGTGTACCTATCGTGTTTTAGGTGTCAAAGGAGATTTTACTATCCATCAGCGGTGTTCGAAATACTTACTGGACACCGCGTAGCTTAGTTAACAGTAACCGGTCGCCTTATCCACTAGGCCATTCACGTTCCCAGAAAAGGAACGTTTCAAGCGTAGTTTTTAAAGCTCCCGGTTTTCTTATTCCATAATTACCTGTGGAAAAAAGTTTGCATATTACGTTAGTTATATGGTCCCTAATCTAAATAAAAAAAAAATCCTTAAATCTAAAAAAAACATGCCTTAAAAACTAAAAAATAAACGCCCGTGCTAAAAAGCGGCACGGAAAAAGTAAAATGGTTCGGGAACTTACTACCTATTCCCGAAGTACTGCGTTACCAAAAACTTAAAAAAAAGCAGCAGCAGAAGCGAGTAAAAATACCGTACTCGCCGCCGCCGCTGCCACCGATACCAACACTCATCATCATCATCATCATCATTTCCTCCGAACGGAAGAATTTATTTAAGTCACCAAAAAATTCTCGTATCGTTAATAAAAATGAAAAGAACGAACGAGAGAACCACGATATTTCTTTCCGACGGTGACTTCCAAACCCCCACCCGCCCGTTTAAACGGCCTACATACTATCTACCCATATCCCGTCCCGTCGGAAATAAATATCGTCGTTCTTTCCATGGTTTTTCAACAGAGTAAAAGAGAAAACAAAGAGAAAAAAAGAGAAGCGCGCCCGCGCTAACAGAGTGAGGCACTACGGCAGAACGTACGTACCAAACTCTTTGTCATCGCTTTAGCTATCTTCGACCCCTCCTCCTGCGTTCGTGTATCGCGTGTTTGTCGTGTCGCGTGTTTGTCGTGTCTGTCTTTAATCGAATACAAAAAAAAATAATACCGCCCCATCGAGACGATGATCATCCGCCACTATTCGAACGAGCTCGAGAACCAACCTCGATCGATTGGTCCCGGCTCGTTTATATAAAAAAAAATAAAAATAAACGGACGGACAACGGACTCGGTCGCCCATTGAACGAATTCTGCAATGAAACGCATCCCAATGAACAAATGCATGCGCGAACGCGAAAATCTTCACCGGGATGCGTTCATGTACAGTAATGAAAAATAGACGAATAAGGCGAATGAATCGTCGTCGTCGACGACGCGATATATTTTTTTTTCTATTCGATCGTATTACGTTTGTCGTTTGGTTGGTTGGTTCGAGTGAAAGAGACTCGTTTCTTTCGGAGGGAGGGAGGGATCTCAAGATATTACCGGGCTCCACGACGGGGACGTACGATGACAGGGAGCCCGTGAGCATCTGTCGTCATCAGCGTTCGAAACCTGTGTGTTTGGGGTATAAGTAAGTGTTCGTGAGTAAACCGAATAGGTTTGAAAAATAAAAAAAATTTCAGTAGAAGAGAAAGTATTTTTTAAAGGGAACCCGCCCGTACATAACCATAAATACGCAATCGATCACGTAAATACGAGATATGTACGGGCAGATTCGAAAAAAAACCATTGTTCGAGCGAACCACTGGGCTCGCTCGCGGATCGATGTTTTTTTGGGGATAGGATAGGAGAGAGGTAAAAAAACGATCGACCCGAAGATCTAACTAACGAACTAACTCACTAAAGAGCTAGACAAACCTAACGCTATTTCGAACGCTTCGGACAAATTTTCACCCTCGGAAAGAAAAGGAAGGCATCTCTCCGAGGACTAACTGACTACCGCCGTGTAATTTTAGTTTATTTATCTAATCGCTATGATGGAAAGACACCGTATGTGCGTCCGAAGGCGACTCGGCTAGTCGAATCCTTTTCTTCGTGAATCCCCTTTTTCAGTGCGACGGTCCTATCCAAACCTTGAACTTTGGGGCGTTCACGGAACGTACTGATCCTTCCATCCAAGGAGTTTATATACCCGCCCAGCCCCGACATAAATCCACGCTCTAAGACCTTCTCTCGTCGATCGGAACTTGGACTTTGGCTTTCGGGTGAACGCTCTAAGGTTCGATGGGCACCCCTACGGCGTTTCCACTTTTCCGATCGATTCATCGAGACTAAGACCGAACCGTTCGATCGTCATACGGTTGCATGAAAAAATAAACGATAGATAGAGGAATACGAAAGAGCGAACAGCAAAATAGATTGAAAAAAATAGTCGAAGGGTTTGGATAGATTTAAAGAGGAAGAAATAAATATTTGGATATGAGCGTGGGTGTGTACCTATCGTGTTTTAGGTCAAAGGAGATTTTACTATCCATCAGCGGTGTTCGAAATACTTACTGGACACCGCGTAGCTTAGTTAACAGTAACCGGTCGCCTTATCCACTAGGCCATTCACGTTCCCAGAAAAGGAACGTTTCAAGCGTAGTTATTAAAGCTCCCGGTTTTCTCATTCCATAATTACCTGTGGAAAAAAGTTTGCATATTACGTTAGTTATATGGTCCCTAATCTAAATAAAAAAAAAATCCTTAAATCTAAAAAAAACATGCCTTAAAAACTAAAAAATAAACGCCCGTGCTAAAAAGCGGCACGGAAAAAGTAAAATGGTTCGGGAACCTACTACCTATTCCCGCAGTACTGCTTTACCAAAAACTTAAAAAAAAGCAGCAGCAGCAAAAGCGAATAAAAATACCGTACTCGCCGCCGCCGCCGCCACCGATACCAACACTCATCATCATCATCATCATCATTTCCTCCGAACGAAAGAATTTATTTAAGTCACCAAAAAATTCTCGTATCGTTAATAAAAATGAAAAGAACGAACGAGAGAACCACGATATTTCTTTCCGACGGTGACTTCCAAACCCCCACCCGCCCGTTTAAACGGCCTACATACTATCTACCCATATCCCGTCCCGTCGGAAATAAATATCGTCGTTCTTTCCCTGGTTTTCCAACAGAGTAAAAGAGAAAACAAAGAGAAAACAAAGAGAAAAAAAGAGAAGCGCGCGCGCTAGCAGAGTGAGGCACTACGGCGGAACGTACGTACCAAACTTTTTGTCATCGCTTTAGCTATCTTGGACCCCTCCTCCTGCGTTCGTGTATCGTGTGTCGCGTGTCGCGTGTTTGTCGTGTCTGTCGTTAATTAATCGAATACAAAAAAAAATAATACCGCGCCATCGAGAAGAGGATCTCCCCCCCATATTTTCGAACGAAGCACGAGAAAACAAACCCCACGATTGTCCCGCGCTCGTTTATTAAAAAAAAAAAAAAAAAAAAAGACGGACAACGGACTCGGTTCGCCCATTGAACGAACTCTGCAATGAAACGCATCCTAATGAACAAATGCATGCGCGAACGCGAAAATCTTCACCGGGATGCGTTCATGTACAGTAATGAAAAATAGACGAATAAGGCGAATGAATCGTCGTCGTCGACGACGCGAAATATTTTTTTTTCTATTCGATCGTATTACGTTTGTCGTTTGGTTTGTCGTTTGGTTGTGTCGAGTAACAGAGACTCGTTTCTTTCGGAGGGAGGAATCTCAAGATATTACCGGGCTCCACGACGGGGACGTACGATGACAGGGAGCCCGTTCTTAGAAATTTTTTAAATAATTAAAATTATTTTCAAAAATATTTCTTGATAATATTAGCTTTTAAATTTAAATAATTTTTAAATCTAAAATTTGAGAGAAACTTTTAAAAAAACTTACCCGAGACGAAGATTTCGTAAAATAGAACACCACTACGTTTATTCAATATTTATGAAATTAAAAGAAATATATAAATAAATTCACTTATTATTAGATAATTTTCATTTTCGCACTTAAGGTGGGTTCGCGCCTTTAGTTTTTGGCGGGAAACGACTTTTTTCGAGATAACAGATTTTACTTAAATAGTTTTTAAATCTAAAAAATTATAATTGAAACTTAAAAAAAAATACTCCGAGATGAAGATTTCCTAAAATAGAACACCACCACGTAATGCTTTTAATCGTTGCCTTTTTTTCTCATCTTGCCTTCTACCTTAATCCAACATTCTAGGGCTGCTGAAGCGCCTTTCTTAAGAGAGAATTATAAAACACGTCCGCTCTGCACCGCTTTCAAAATAAACTGACTCGCACTTATGGAGGCGACGTCTTTAGTTTTTTGCGGGAAACGAATTTATTCAATACATATGAAATTGAAAAAAAATTATATAAATTTACTTATTAATGGATAATTTTCATTCTCGCACTTAGGGCTGGGGCGCGCTTAGTTTTTAGCGGGAAACGACTTTTTTCAAGATAACTGATTTTACTTAATAATTTTTAAATCTAAATTCTAAAAGAAACTTTAAAAAAAACTTACCCTAGGCGAAGATTTCCTACAATAGAACACCACGATGTAAACGTTGCTCTTTTTTTCTCACCGAGCCTTCTCCCTTCGCCCAGCATCCTATGGGCCGCCGAAGCGCCTTTCTTCAAAGAGAATTATAAAACACGTCCACTCACTACCACGTCCATAAACTGACTCGCATTTATGGAGGCGGCGCCTTTAGTTTTTGCGGGAAACGAATTTATTCAATATTTATGAAATTTAAAAAATTTATATAAATTTACTTATTAATTGATAACTTTCATTCTCGCACTTAGGGTTGGGGCGCGCTTTTAGTTTTTGGGGGGAAACGACTTTTTTCTGGATAACTGATTTTACTTAAATAATATATATATATATATATATAAATTCACTTATTATTGGATAATTTTCATTTTCGCACTTAGGGTGGGGGCACAACTTTAGTTTTTGGCGGGAAACAACTTTTTTCAAGATAACAGATTTTACTTTAATAATTTTTAAATCTAAAAATTTATAAAAGAAAATTTAAAAAAAATACTCCGAGACGAAGATTTGCTAAAATAGAACACCATGACGTAAACGTTGCTCTTTTTTTTCTCACCCGCCAAAAACTAAAGTTGTGCCCCCACCCTAAGTGCGAAAATGAAAATTATCCAATAATAAGTGAATTTATATATATATATATATATATTTTTTAATTTCATAAATATTGAAAAAAGTCGTTTCCCGCCAAAAACTAAAGTTGTGCCCCCACCCTAAGTGCGAAAATGAAAATTATCCAATAATAAGTGAATTTATATATATATATTTTTTAATTTCATAAATATTGAATAAATTCGTTTCCCGCCAAAAATTAAATGCGCGCAGCCGCCCTGACTGTGAGTCAGTTTATTTTGGACGTGGTGGTGAGTGGACGTGTTTTATAATTCTCTTTGAAGAAAGGCGCTTCGGCGGCCCATAGGATGCTGGGCGAAGGGAGAAGGCTCGGTGAGAAAAAAAAGAGCAACGTTTACATCGTGGTGTTCTATTGTAGGAAATCTTCGCCTAGGGTAAGTTTTTTTTAAAGTTTCTTTTAGAATTTAGATTTAAAAATTATTAAGTAAAATCAGTTATCTTGAAAAAAGTCGTTTCCCGCTAAAAACTAAGAGCGCGCCCCAGCCCTAAGTGCGAGAATGAAAATTATCCATTAATAAGTAAATTTATATTATTTTTTTTCAATTTCATATGTATTGAATAAATTCGTTTCCCGCAAAAAACTAAAGGCGTCGCCTCCATAAGTGCGAGTCAGTTTATTTTGAAAGCGGTGCAGAGCGGACGTGTTTTATAATTCTCTCTTAAGAAAGGCGCTTCAGCAGCCCTAGAATGTTGGATTAAGGTAGAAGGCAAGATGAGAAAAAAAGGCAACGATTAAAAGCATTACGTGGTGGTGTTCTATTTTAGGAAATATTCGTCTCGGAGAATTTTTTTTAAAGTTTCTTTTATAATATTTTAGATTTAAAAATTATTTAAGTAAAATTTGTTATCCTGAAAAAAGTTTTTTCACGCCAAAAACTAAAGGCGCGAACCCACCTTAAGTGCGAAAATGAAAATTATCTAATAATAAGTGAATTTATTTATATATTTCTTTTAATTTCATAAATATTGAATAAACGTAGTGGTGTTCTATTTTACGAAATCTTCGTCTCGGGTAAGTTTTTTTAAAAGTTTCTCTCAAATTTTAGATTTAAAAATTATTTAAATTTAAAAGCTAATATTATCAAGAAATATTTTTGAAAATAATTTTAATTATTTAAAAAATTTCTAAGAACGGGCTCCCTGTCATCGTACGTCCCCGTCGTGGAGCCCGGTAATATCTTGAGATTCCTCCCTCCGAAAGAAACGAGTCTCTGTTACTCGACACAACCAAACGACAAACCAAACGACAAACGTAATACGATCGAATAGAAAAAAAAATATATCGCGTCGTCGACGACGACGATTCATTCGCCTTATTCGTCTATTTTTCATTACTGTACATGAACGCATCCCAGTGAAGATTTTCGCGTTCGCGCATGCATTTGTTCATTAGGATGCGTTTCATTGCAGAGTTCGTTCAATGGGCGACCGAGTCCATTGTCCGTCCTTTTATTTTTATTTTTTTTATATAAACGAGCCGGGACCAATCGATCGAGGTTGGTTCTCGAGCTCGTTCGAATAATGGCGGATGATCATCGTCTCGATGGCGCGGTATTATTTTTTTTTGTATTCGATTAATTAACGACAGACACGACAAACACGCGACACGCGACACACGATACACGAACGCAGGAGGAGGGGTCCAAGATAGCTAAAGCGATGACAAAAAGTTTGGTACGTACGTTCCGCCGTAGTGCCTCACTCTGCTAGCGCGCGCGCTTCTCTTTTTTCTTTTTTTCTCTTTGTTTTCTCTTTTACTCTGTTGAAAAACCAGGGAAAGAACGACGATATTTATTTCCGACGGGACGGGATATGGGTAGATAGTATGTAGGCCGTTTAAACGGGCGGGTGGGGGTTTGGAAGTCACCGTCGGAAAGAAATATCGTGGTTCTCTCGTTCGTTCTTTTCATTTTTATTAACGATACGAGAATTTTTTGGTGACTTAAATAAATTCTTTCGTTCGGAGGAAATGATGATGATGATGATGATGAGTGTTGGTATCGGTGGCGGCGGCGGCGGCGAGTACGGTATTTTTATTCGCTTTTGCTGCTGCTGCTTTTTTTTAAGTTTTTGGTAAAGCAGTACTGCGGGAATAGGTAGTAGGTTCCCGAACCATTTTACTTTTTCCGTGCCGCTTTTTAGCACGGGCGTTTATTTTTTAGTTTTTAAGGCATGTTTTTTTTAGATTTAAGGATTTTTTTTTAGATTAGGGACCATATAACTAACGTAATATGCAAACTTTTTTCCACAGGTAATTATGGAATGAGAAAACCGGGAGCTTTAATAACTACGCTTGAAACGTTCCTTTTCTGGGAACGTGAATGGCCTAGTGGATAAGGCGACCGGTTACTGTTAACTAAGCTACGCGGTGTCCAGTAAGTATTTCGAACACCGCTGATGGATAGTAAAATCTCCTTTGACACCTAAAACACGATAGGTACACGCCCACGCTCACATCCAAATATTTATTTCTTCCTCTTTAAATCTATCCAAACCCTTCGACTATTTCTTTCAATCTATTTTGCTGTTCGCTCTTTCGTATTCCTCTATCTATCGTTTATTTTTTCATGCAACCGTATGACGATCGAACGGTTCGGTCTTAGTCTCGATGAATCGATCGGAAAAGTGGAAACGCCGTAGGGGTGCCCATCGAACCTTAGAGCGTTCACCCGAAAGCCAAAGTCCAAGTTCCGATCGACGAGAGAAGGTCTTAGAGCGTGGATTTATGTCGGGGCTGGGCGGGTATATAAACTCCTTGGATGGAAGGATCAGTACGTTCCGTGAACGCCCCAAAGTTCAAGGTTTGGATAGGACCGTCGCACTGAAAAAGGGGATTCACGAAGAAAAGGATTCGACTAGCCGAGTCGCCTTCGGACGCACATACGGTGTCTTTCCATCATAGCGATTAGATAAATAAACTAAAATTACACGGCGGTAGTCAGTTAGTCCTCGGAGAGATGCCTTCCTTTTCTTTCCGAGGGTGAAAATTTGTCCGAAGCGTTCGAAATAGCGTTAGGTTTGTCTAGCTCTTTAGTGAGTTAGTTCGTTAGTTAGATCTTCGGGTCGATCGTTTTTTTACCTCTCTCCTATCCTATCCCCAAAAAAACATCGATCCGCGAGCGAGCCCAGTGGTTCGCTCGAACAATGGTTTTTTTCGAATCTGCCCGTACATATCTCGTATTTACGTGATCGATTGCGTATTTATGGTTATGTACGGGCGGGTTCCCTTTAAAAAATACTTTCTCTTCTACTGAAATTTTTTTTATTTTTCAAACCTATTCGGTTTACTCACGAACACTTACTTATACCCCAAACACACAGGTTTCGAACGCTGATGACGACAGATGCTCACGGGCTCCCTGTCATCGTACGTCCCCGTCGTGGAGCCCGGTAATATCTTGAGATCCCTCCCTCCCTCCGAAAGAAACGAGTCTCTTTCACTCGAACCAACCAACCAAACGACAAACGTAATACGATCGAATAGAAAAAAAAATATATCGCGTCGTCGACGACGACGATTCATTCGCCTTATTCGTCTATTTTTCATTACTGTACATGAACGCATCCCGGTGAAGATTTTCGCGTTCGCGCATGCATTTGTTCATTGGGATGCGTTTCATTGCAGAATTCGTTCAATGGGCGACCGAGTCCGTTGTCCGTCCGTTTATTTTTATTTTTTATATAAACGAGCCGGAACGAATCGATCGACCGAGGTCGGTTCGCGAGCTCGTTCGAATAAAGGCGAATCTTTACGGTATCGTGGTCATATTTTCTTTCTATTCGATCGAAGAACGAGACACAACAAACACGCGACACGACAAACACGCGATACACGAACGCAGGAGGAGGGGTCGAAGATAGCTAAAGCGATGACAAAGAGTTTGGTACGTACGTTCTGCCGTAGTGCCTCACTCTGTTAGCGCGGGCGCGCTTCTCTTTTTTTCTCTTTGTTTTCTCTTTTACTCTGTTGAAAAACCATGGAAAGAACGACGATATTTATTTCCGACGGGACGGGATATGGGTAAATAGTATGTAGGCCGTTTAAACGGGCGGGTGGGGGTTTGGAAGTCACCGTCGGAAAGAAATATCGTGGTTCTCTCGTTCGTTCTTTTCATTTTTATTAACGATACGAGAATTTTTTGGTGACTTAAATAAATTCTTCCGTTCGGAGGAAATGATGATGATGATGATGATGAGTGTTGGTATCGGTGGCAGCGGCGGCGGCGAGTACGGTATTTTTACTCGCTTCTGCTGCTGCTTTTTTTTAAGTTTTTGGTAACGCAGTACTTCGGGAATAGGTAGTAAGTTCCCGAACCATTTTACTTTTTCCGTGCCGCTTTTTAGCACGGGCGTTTATTTTTTAGTTTTTAAGGCATGTTTTTTTTAGATTTAAGGATTTTTTTTTATTTAGATTAGGGACCATATAACTAACGTAATATGCAAACTTTTTTCCACAGGTAATTATGGAATAAGAAAACCGGGAGCTTTAAAAACTACGCTTGAAACGTTCCTTTTCTGGGAACGTGAATGGCCTAGTGGATAAGGCGACCGGTTACTGTTAACTAAGCTACGCGGTGTCCAGTAAGTATTTCGAACACCGCTGATGGATAGTAAAATCTCCTTTGACACCTAAAACACGATAGGTACACGCCCACGCTCACATCCAAATATTTATTTCTTCCTCTTTAAATCTATCCAAACCCTTCGACTATTTCTTTCAATCTATTTTGCTGTTCGCTCTTTCGTATTCCTCTATCTATCGTTTATTTTTTCATGCAACCGTATGACGATCGAACGGTTCGGTCTTAGTCTCGATGAATCGATCGGAAAAGTGGAAACGCCGTAGGGGTGCCCATCGAACCTTAGAGCGTTCACCCGAAAGCCAAAGTCCAAGTTCCGATCGACGAGAGAAGGTCTTAGAGCGTGGATTTATGTCGGGGCTGGGCGGGTATATAAACTCCTTGGATGGAAGGATCAGTACGTTCCGTGAACGCCCCAAAGTTCAAGGTTTGGATAGGACCGTCGCACTGAAAAAGGGGATTCACGAAGAAAAGGATTCGACTAGCCGAGTCGCCTTCGGACGCACATACGGTGTCTTTCCATCATAGCGATTAGATAAATAAACTAAAATTACACGGCGGTAGTCAGTTAGTCCTCGGAGAGATGCCTTCCTTTTCTTTCCGAGGGTGAAAATTTGTCCGAAGCGTTCGAAATAGCGTTAGGTTTGTCTAGCTCTTTAGTGAGTTAGTTCGTTAGTTAGATCTTCGGGTCGATCGTTTTTTTACCTCTCTCCTATCCTATCCCCAAAAAAACATCGATCCGCGAGCGAGCCCAGTGGTTCGCTCGAACAATGGTTTTTTTCGAATCTGCCCGTACATATCTCGTATTTACGTGATCGATTGCGTATTTATGGTTATGTACGGGCGGGTTCCCTTTAAAAAATACTTTCTCTTCTACTGAAATTTTTTTTATTTTTCAAACCTATTCGGTTTACTCACGAACACTTACTTATACCCCAAACACACAGGTTTCGAACGCTGATGACGACAGATGCTCACGGGCTCCCTGTCATCGTACGTCCCCGTCGTGGAGCCCGGTAATATCTTGAGATCCCTCCCTCCCTCCGAAAGAAACGAGTCTCTTTCACTCGAACCAACCAACCAAACGACAAACGTAATACGATCGAATAGAAAAAAAAATATATCGCGTCGTCGACGACGACGATTCATTCGCCTTATTCGTCTATTTTTCATTACTGTACATGAACGCATCCCGGTGAAGATTTTCGCGTTCGCGCATGCATTTGTTCATTGGGATGCGTTTCATTGCAGAATTCGTTCAATGGGCGACCGAGTCCGTTGTCCGTCCGTTTATTTTTATTTTTTTTTATATAAACGAGCCGGGACCAATCGATCGAGGTTGGTTCTCGAGCTCGTTCGAATAGTGGCGGATGATCATCGTCTCGATGGGGCGGTATTATTTTTTTTTGTATTCGATTAAAGACAGACACGACAAACACGCGACACGACAAACACGCGATACACGAACGCAGGAGGAGGGGTCGAAGATAGCTAAAGCGATGACAAAGAGTTTGGTACGTACGTTCTGCCGTAGTGCCTCACTCTGTTAGCGCGGGCGCGCTTCTCTTTTTTTCTCTTTGTTTTCTCTTTTACTCTGTTGAAAAACCATGGAAAGAACGACGATATTTATTTCCGACGGGACGGGATATGGGTAAATAGTATGTAGGCCGTTTAAACGGGCGGGTGGGGGTTTGGAAGTCACCGTCGGAAAGAAATATCGTGGTTCTCTCGTTCGTTCTTTTCATTTTTATTAACGATACGAGAATTTTTTGGTGACTTAAATAAATTCTTCCGTTCGGAGGAAATGATGATGATGATGATGATGAGTGTTGGTATCGGTGGCAGCGGCGGCGGCGAGTACGGTATTTTTACTCGCTTCTGCTGCTGCTTTTTTTTAAGTTTTTGGTAACGCAGTACTTCGGGAATAGGTAGTAAGTTCCTGAACCATTTTACTTTTTCCGTGCCGCTTTTTAGCACGGGCGTTTATTTTTTAGTTTTTAAGGCATGTTTTTTTTAGATTTAAGGATTTTTTTTTATTTAGATTAGGGACCATATAACTAACGTAATATGCAAACTTTTTTCCACAGGTAATTATGGAATGAGAAAACCGGGAGCTTTAAAAACTACGCTTGAAACGTTCCTTTTCTGGGAACGTGAATGGCCTAGTGGATAAGGCGACCGGTTACTGTTAACTAAGCTACGCGGTGTCCAGTAAGTATTTCGAACACCGCTGATGGATAGTAAAATCTCCTTTGACACCTAAAACACGATAGGTACACGCCCACGCTCACATCCAAATATTTATTTCTTCCTCTTTAAATCTATCCAAACCCTTCGACTATTTCTTTCAATCTATTTTGCTGTTCGCTCTTTCGTATTCCTTTATCACCGTATTTTTTCATGCAACCGTATGACGATCGAACGGTTCGGTCTTAGTCTCGATGAATCGATCGGAAAAGTGGAAACGCCGTAGGGGTGCCCATCGAACCTTAGAGCGTTCACCCGAAAGCCAAAGTCCAAGTTCCGATCGACGAGAGAAGGTCTTAGAGCGTGGATTTATGTCGGGGCTGGGCGGGTATATAAACTCCTTGGATGGAAGGATCAGTACGTTCCGTGAACGCCCCAAAGTTCAAGGTTTGGATAGGACCGTCGCACTGAAAAAGGGGATTCACGAAGAAAAGGATTCGACTAGCCGAGTCGCCTTCGGACGCACATACGGTGTCTTTCCATCATAGCGATTAGATAAATAAACTAAAATTACACGGCGGTAGTCAGTTAGTCCTCGGAGAGATGCCTTCCTTTTCTTTCCGAGGGTGAAAATTTGTCCGAAGCGTTCGAAATAGCGTTAGGTTTGTCTAGCTCTTTAGTGAGTTAGTTCGTTAGTTAGATCTTCGGGTCGATCGTTTTTTTACCTCTCTCCTATCCTATCCCCAAAAAAACATCGATCCGCGACCGAGCCCAGTGGTTCGCTCGAACAATGGTTTTTTTCGAATCTGCCCGTACATATCTCGTATTTACGTGATCGATTGCGTATTTATGCTTATATACGGGCGGGTTCCCTTTAAAAAATCCTTTCTCTTCTACTGAAATTTATTTTATTTTTCAAACCTATTCGGTTTACTCACGAACACTTATACCCAAAACACACAGGTTTCGAACGCTGATGACGACAGATGCTCACGGGCTCCCTGTCATCGTACGTCCCCGTCGTGGAGCCCGGTAATATCTTGAGATCCCTCCCTCCAAAAGAAACGAGTCTCTGTCACTCGAATCAACCAACCCAAACGACCAAAAGGTAAAAAAAAGAAAAGAAAAAAAAAAAAAAATAGACATCGCGTCGTCGACGACACGATCCACGCGCCAAGGCGGCTCGACATTCCATTCCGGATCATGAAGCGTATCCCGCTTTGAAGATTTTCGGCGTTCGGCGGCATGCATTTTTTCATAGATGGCTTTTTCATCTGCAGAGTTCGTTCAAGGGCGACGGTCCGTGTCCGATCGTTTATTTTATTTTTTTATATAAACGAGCCGGACCCAATCATCGAGGTTGCGTTCTCAGCTCGTCGAATAATGCGATTGACATCGTCTCTCCATGCGCCGTATTATTTTTTTTGAATTCGATTATATAACGACAGACACGACAAAACACGCACACGCGACACACGATTACAACAACGCAGAGGATGGGTTCAAAATAGCTAAACCCGATGACAAAAAAAGTTGGACGTACTTCTGCCGTAGGCCTCACTCTCATACGCGCGGCGCCTTTCTTTTTTTCTCTTTGTTCTCTTTTACTCTTGAAAAACAGGAAAAACGCACATATTATTTCCGACACGATAGGGTAGATAGTTATGTAGCCCGTTTAAAACGGCTGTAGGGTTTTGAATCACGTCGGAAAAAAAATATCTGCTCTCGTCCTTTTCATTTTATTAACATACGGAGGAATTTTGTGACTTGAATAAATCTTCGTTCGAGAAATATGATATGCATGATGATGATGTGGTTTATCCGGTCGTGCCGCCGGCCCGAGCTACGAGTATTTTTACTCGCTTCTGCTCTGTTTTTTTTAAGTTTGGTAACGCCAAGTACTGCGGAATAGGTAGGTTCCCGAACCATTTTACTTTTTCCGTGCCGCTTTTTAGCACGGGCGTTTATTTTTTAGTTTTTAAGGCATGTTTTTTTTAGATTTAATTTTGTTTTATTTTTGCATTAGGACCATATAACTAACGTAATAGCAAAGTTTTTTCCACAGTAATTATGAATGACGAAAAAAACCGGGAGCTTAAAAACTACGCTTGAACGTTCCTTTCTGGGAAGCATTAATCCTAGGGATAAGGCACCGTGTTATTTCTTTAGAAATTTAGATTTTAGCACTAGACTTCGACTTAACTTAAGACCTTCGACTTATATCATTACTATCGAACGTCACATATCCGTTTTAAGCCGATATTTATAAACTAAAAGGTGTGCCAGATCAACGTTAGGTCGTTTTGGTCCCTTCAAAACGTCACTTAATATAGGGTACGCCTCACGGGAATCGGCGAAAAGCGCTAACCTTTCAATACCATTTTTTAGCTTAAACATCTAAACCATATGACTCATTATAGTGACGCCGCTTAGCGAACTATATAAGTCGAAGAATAATTCTAATTCTGTTCCGTAAATAGAAATAAAAATTAAGTTTTCATCTTCTTTAGAAATTATATATTTTATCGCCTAGACATCGACTTATACTTAGACTTCGACAAGGTATCAGTTCCCTTCGAAACTCACTATATCTGGTTCAACGATCGTCACCCGATCACGTTAGGTCGTTTTTCATTCCCTTCAAACATCACATAATATGTGTCCCTTACGGAATCGAAAAGTTGCTGAACGCTATCAAATACTAGTTCACCTAAGCCTAAAACTATCTCAATCGATTATACGTCCATATAGTGACGCACTGATCGGAACTGATATAAGTCGAAGGTCTAGGTGCAAATTCCGAAAAATAAATTTGAAAAAAAATTTGTTTTTATTTCCTTCAACCTTCGATTTAGAAATAAGACTTCGACCTATACTTAGTCTTAGCACTTAGACTATCGACTTAGCACTTAACCCTTCGACTTATACCTATCCACTTAGCACTTAAACCTTCGACTTAGCACTTAACCCTTCGACTTATACCTAGACCTTCCGACTTAGCACTTAGACCTTCGACCTAGCACTTAGACCTTCGACTAAGCACTTCCTTCAACTTAGCACTTAGACCTTCGACTTAGCCCACTTAACTTCGACAGCACTTAACCTTCGACTTTAAGCACTTAGACCTCGACTTAAAGTCACTTAGACCTATCACTTACACTTAACTTCACTAGCACTTAGAACCTTCGAACTAGCACTTAACCTGTCGACTTAGCATTAGACCTTCTTCAAAACCCTCGACTTATATCATTCCTTCGAAACTCACATATACGTTCAACGATGTTTATACCTAAAAAAGCGTCACCCGATATTATTTTCTTTGAAAAATTTTAGATTTTAGCACTTAGACCTTCGACTTACCACTTAGACCTTCGACTTAGCACTTAGACCCTCGACTATACTTAACCTTCGACTTATACTTAGACCTTCACTTATACTTATACCTTCGACTTATACTTATACCTTCCTTAGCACTTAGACTTCGACTATATACTAACTTCGACTTAACTTAGACCTTCGACTTATTAACGGTTCGGTTACCTTCGAAACGTCACTATATCGGTTCAACGATAGGTTTATACCCTAAAGCGTCACCCATCACGTTAGTCGTTTTTCGTTCCCTTCGGAAACGCCCATCCGTAGAAGCGAAATATCCGTCAACCGCTTTTATTTTCTTAGGCGAATTTCTTATACAATTTTCTTTAACTTGTTAATCAGGCATTGTTTCATCGGCGAATGCTTGTAATTGACGAAAAAACCGTAACACTTTATTATCTTCATGCCGCCGACAATAGCCTGGAATATTTTTCGATCCCTCCGAAACAAATCTCACTCACTTTCTTTCAGTTTCATTCTCACCACATTTCTCGCAATGGCATATTTATCGTTGGTTTCTTGAAAGGGAGGGGGAGCGCCCTTCTCAAGAAGTTTGGTGAGGTGAGTAGATAAGGAAATTTATTTCTTCCGATGGAAAGAGATGAGTGGCGGCGAGTACGGTACTTTTATTCGCTTATTTTATTTGGTAAGGCAGTACTGCGAGAAATTTAGGTTTGCGAACCATTTTTTTCTTCTTGTTTGTTTTGTCCTTCCTCTTTTTTTAGATTTAAGGTGTGTCTTTTCTTTTTATAGTAAAAATAGCGACGGATGTGAGTTGTTATTCAAGTAATAATATTTTTTTTTTGGAAATTGCTTTTGGATTAAAATAATAATAAATTTAAAAAAACAGTTTTATTCATGCCTTTAAGTTGGAAAATATTTATAGTTAAAAAAGAATATGTTTAAATAAAAACAAATAAATTGATGGCGGCTAAGATTTTTTAAGTCTCTATTATATATTCGATGGTGATATCTAATTTGCTAAGAACGATTTTAAAAATATTTTTTAAAAATGAATAACTATCGATGTTAGAGGAGTTAACGCACAATGTTCTCAGTTCTGACTCGTGAACACGTTCAAGATAATCGAAAACCTCTGATTCTCGAGTAAAATTAATATTTTCCCAATCCCCCTTATTCCCACCTTCGTCTTCCTTTTCTTCTTTCTCTTCCCCTTCTTTATCGGATATCTCATTTAAGAATTCGTGCTTCAAAAGACTGTTGCGAGCCAGGTTTTGACTATCATTTATTTCATTATCTGAATGAACATCAGTTCTTTGTTTTTTTTCTCTTTTGACCAAATTTGTATAAGTGAGAATATTTCGCTTCCTTGTTTGACGCGTTTCATCTGACATTATTATCCGCCATCGAATGTGTGGTTTCCCATTAAAATCTGTCGAATTTATCAATAGTTCGCGCAAGTTGTTACTTATTTTGAAAGGTATATTTTTTCTATTAAAAGATTCATCCTCAAACAGTTTAAAACCCTTATGTTTTAATTTTCTATCATTCCAAAATTTATCAAAATTGAGTTGTAAAATTTTAGGGCATTTCGGCCTGTTCAGAATTGCGACAATACGATAGAGATCGGTGTCAGAAGGACCCAAATAAAGCTTCAGCTTTTCTAAGTTTGGGGTGTGGTATAAAATATTAGCCGATTTGTAGAAAAGCTCTGTTTCAATTTCGCGCAAATTATAGAAACAAGTTGGGGGATTGGCAAAAAATGTAAAATTTCTACCCCTAATTTCTAAATTGTTCAAATTTGGAAATAACTTGGTAATTGGCTCAAAGTCTATTGTGTCATTTCCCCCATAAATATCGTAGAAAATTAATTTTAACTTTAGCACATTTACGAGTTTATAAGAAGGAAAATGCTGAACGAGTTTTGAAAACATTATATTGAAGTTGTTGGCATCTTCGTGTCTCAATTCGAGAAATCCGTCAACCACTTTTATTTTCCTAGCCAAATGATTTTTAAAAGTTTGACTATTCCACCTCCCCATTATTAGCATATCATGGACGTGGGTGTGATTTCTTACGAGTATCGGCAGGAAATCATATTGACATAAGAACATTAAAACTATCTGAATGCTATAATAAAACAATTTATATATAATAGGGATTTCAATCTCGTATTCGCCACAATTGACAAAATTTTCGAACATTTCATATTGAGATAACGGGACCCATTTCGCCGCAAATGGTGGCGTATCAGCAATATTCGTCGAAGTATGAAATTTCCATTCAATAATTCTTTCGTTTTCGATTTCAACAGCAACAACGACTTTTTTAGGAAAATCGGGAATGTCTGGGAATTCTATTGTTTTCAAAGAATTATTGGTAAGCGTCGGGTAAACGGGGAATAATCCTTCTATCATCGACAAATTCAAAATAATTTCTATTATCGTTTCAATCTCGAATTCGTTAATTAATCGAATTAAGTAACTTATGTCGATCTTCGCGGGTTTGTGGTAACCATTTATATGTATGCAGATTTTGTTTATTGAACCGTATAATGATAATAATTCGTTCAACGTACGATCATCATCGTGGATGTAATGATAATCCATCGATAGTTCACGCAGTTTATAGAATTTTGAACTTTCGTCTGGCAATTTTTTAAACCCGAATATTTTAAATCCCTCGTTGTATATCTTCTTATTCACGCCTTCCTTTTGGCGATTATCGTCGTTAACGCCACAACGACATTTTATTTCGAAGTCGACTAAATTCGGAAATGTTTTCACAACGTCGACAATACTCACCTTTTCGTGGATGTTATTCGTAATTAAATTTAGTGTATCTATTTTAAATAGTGGTTTCATTTCGTGTATCGTTTGGTTGAAAGTTGTCCAATCGTTTATAGTTAATATTAAGGTATTTACATACGTGTACGCGCCATTTAATTCGCTCAAACATTTAGCTCCGTTTTCGATCGTGAAATATTCCGCCATGGTTAGAACTACAACGCTAGGAATCATTAGCTTGTCATTTTTATAAGGCGCTTGCACTAAATTTTCAAGCGAGGTTACGAGAGATGAAGGATCATTTTGTATTTCGCGTAGCGTTAAAAACTTATCCAGGTCGAGAAAGTTTCCATCGATGAGAAACGCCTTTTGCATATAGTAGCTCTCGACGCGTTTTGGGCGCATGGCAGTCGAAACATTGAACACGTCTTCAAAATTTAGGTATTCGTAAATTTTATGTATCACGTCATCTGGCATTGTAACCAAAGACATTTTTTTACGATAGTTCTATTTGTCTGAACGATGATTTTAAAAACAATTTTAAAAGTCGTCCGATTATCTTTCCGCTAGCCGTTATCGGTTGTTACTGAAGATGGTAAAAAGCTCTCGCGTTCCACGAACAACTCTCTACGAACAAAATAGGAAGACGTTAATTCCTTTCCGGTAGCTGTCGCTCAACGATTTGAAGTTCTCACAGCACTGAGCCGATTTTTATAAGCGAATTATAATAACGCATGTGTATTTCGTAATAAAAATTAATTAGTTAATATATAAAAAATATATCTGGTAATAAATTTTTTTGTCTTATTTCATTTTTTATTCTTCAGTTAATAAAATATATTTTTTGGCGAAAGCGCGAAATAACGTTACTTTTTACTTCTCGGAAAATGGTGCAAAATATATTTTGCATTCCTTGAGCAAGTTTTTCTTTCGAGGCAAACCAAAAAAAATTAATTACAAAATCAAAATCTATAAAGAATTGATGATCAGGTACTCAGGTATTATACAATTGTTTTTTTCCGTGCCCCGAAATAACGTTTCTTTTTACTTGTCTGGAAATGGGGAAGAATAAATTTTTCGTTCCTTAAGGGAGTTTTTTGAGTGAAACCCCCAAAAAATGACTACGGAATCTAGGACTAAGGTCCTGCGTGTCGTAACGAAGTAATAGATAAAAACTGCGGTCTCCTATCGCGATTCGTCGATCAGTTTTCGAAACGGCTTCAGATATCGAAAAACTAAAGGCGGCTGTAGTGTGCTTAGACACCCCTCGTTAATTTTCGGGGGTGTTGGGCCTTATAAAGAACGTTTTGAAAATAAACGTAAAAAAACCCTAATGGTCCCCTCCCACCGGGCACAAAATAACGTTACTTTTTACTTCTCTGGAGATAGGAAAAAATAAGCCGTCTACTCGAAGTAATAGATTCCGTATTTATTTTTTTAGTTTTCTCGAGGAAACTCGCTTAGGGAACGAAAAATTTATTTTGCCTCATCTCCCGAAAAGTCGAAAGTAACGTTATTTCGTGACATGATCGGAGCGTAAGGGGGGATTTTCAAAGTGTTCTATAGAAGGCCCGACACCACCGAAAAATTATAACGAGGGGTCGTTTAAGCACCTTACGGCCTCATTAAGGTTTTCGATATCTGAAACGCTTAGAAAACCGATCGACGGGTCACGATAGGCGACTGCAATTTCGATCTATTACTTCGTTACCACACGCTTAACCCTACTCAGCTACTAGAAGTCCTAGATTCCATAAAATATTATGGCATCTTACACTTCTGGAAAATTCCGATCTAAATTCTTTGTTAGCAAAGGGAACAAAAAATTCAAATTTCTAAAGGTAGAATAGAGAAGTAAAAAGTAGCGTTATTTCGCGCCTTCGCCAAAAAAATATTTTATTACCTGAAGGATAAAAAATGAAAACAAGACAAAATATTTTATTACCAGAAAAATAAAAAAAGGAAACGCGAGAGTAGGGTTAATATTTTTGGCCTTTTTTTCATCGATTCGTTAAAAATAGGCGTAAAAATAACGGTAAATCACTAAGGGTGGGGGTGGGGGTTGTTATATAAGTAAAAAAAGATTTAATGAGGTCTCGGTCTTTAAAAGGGGGCTAAAAACACGTCCACCCTAAAGAAAAGGCGCGAATTTTTAACCCTACTTTGCGACTAGAGTGCGGCGCCCGAGAAGTAGAAATCCTCAAAATTTGCTACCTTCTAGCTTACCTACGGATACAGACAGCTCAACCACCGCCGCCTAACGCACGACCGCTTAAACGAATTGTTACACCACTACCCAGAAAACGATGGGACGAATTCCGTTAGAAACAGAGCCAGAGCTCCCCTCGAAAATCAAATCTTAGGGATACTCAATCATCGTTCTAGCTTCCATGCTCAACTCGTCCGCAATCGAAAAAAAATACTCAAGTTACTGATCATCAATTCTTTATAGACTTTGATCCCGTAATTACTTTTTTTTGTTTTCCGAAAAAAAACTCGGCTTAAGGAACGAAAAATTTATTTTGCATCACCTCACGAGAAGTAAAAAACGTTATTTCGTGCTTTTGCTTCCCGCGAAATTCAATTTGCAAAAAATTAATAAATTTTGTTAATTTTGGGTTTAAATATGATTATTCTTTTTTTAATTAGCTCTCCCATAAAATGTTATAGTTTTCTTGTAGCTATCGTAGTTTTCGAAAAAAAAATAAAATATCCAAAAAAAAATTCAAATTTTTTTTTCCATTTTTCATACAAATTTCATACGTTCCACGAATGTTATTAATTTTCTTGTACCTATCGTAGATTTGGGAGAAAAAAAATAAAATAGCCCCAAAAAATCAAAAAAATTTTTCTGCCATTTTTAGAACAATTTCTGAACGCTATTCACGAATGTTATACTTTTCTTGTAGCATCGTATTTCGAGAAAAAAAAAATAAAAATAGACCCAAAAAAATCAAAAAAATTTTTGCCATTAGAACAATTATCTTTACGCCTGATCCACGAATGTTATTGTTTTCTGTAGCTATCGTAGTTTGCAAGAAAAAAAATAAAAATATCCAAAAAATTCAAAAATTTTTTTTTCATTTTGAACAATTTTGTACCTGATTTCCACGAAATTTATATTCTGTAGCTATCGTAGTTTTCGAGAAAAAAAAATAAAATATCCCCCAAAAAATCAAAAAAATTTTTTTGCCATTTTAGAACAATTCTTACGCTGATTCCACGAATGTATTATTTTCTTTAGCTTTTGATTTTCAAAAAAAAAATAAAATAAAAAAAAAATCAAAAATTTTTTTTTCCATTTTAAACATATCTTACGCTGATTCACGAAATTTATTATTTCTTGCTATCTATTCCTATGTTTTCAAAACCTATCGTTTCAACCACTTATACCTCAGTATATTGACCGCCTCATCGGACTAATATAATCGAAGTCTAAGGTGCAAATCCGAAAAAAAAAATTGAACAAAATTATCGCGGGGAAATATTTCTTTGATTTTTAATTTTACACTTAGACCTTCCCCTTATATTAGTTTTCCCAACAGGCTCACTATATGACGTTCAAATCTTAACGATAGTCTGAGCTTAAGAAAATGGTATTTGAAAGCATTGAGCCGGTTTTGCGATTCCCGTAAGGCGACACTATCTTATATGACAATTTCAAGGAACCGAAAAACCGATCTAACTGATCGCGCAACACCTTTTAAGTTATAAACTATCACTTCAACCCCATATAGCTGACGTCATCAAACGGAATTATAATAAGTCAAAGTCTACATGTGAAAAATCTAATAAAATCACAAGAAATAATTTCCCAAAAAATTTTAGGGTCGAAATTATTTTCGGAATTTGCACTTAGACCTTCGACTAATTAGTCAAACAAACAAACAAACGAACGTCAGACGAAACAAACGAACTAAAAACATGACTATATAGTCGAAGTATAATGCAAAAAACTCGGAAACTACGATAGCTACAAAAAAACTAAAAACATTCGTGGAATCAGCGTAAAATCGTCTAAAAAATGAAAAAAATTTTTTTTTTATTTTTTATTTATTTTTTTTCTCGAAAAAACTACGATAGCTACAAAAAAAATAATAACCTTTTGAATCAGCGTAAAAATTTTTTTTAGGATGGAAAAAAAATAGTTTCCTTGTAGCTATCGTAGTTTTCATGACAAAATTAAAAATACCCCCAAAAAATCAAAAAAAATTTTTGCCATTTCAACAATTATCTTACGCTATTCCACGAATTTATTAGTTCTTAGCTATCAGTTCAGGAAAAAAAATAAAAATATCAAAAAAAATAAAAAATTTTCTTTTTACATTTTTAGAACAATTTTCTTACGCTGATTACACGAATGTTTTCTTGTAGCTATCGTAGTTGTTGAGAAAAAAAATAAAATAGCCCCAAAAATCAAAAAAAAAAATTTGCATTTTAACATACCCTAAAGCAACGAATGTTATAGGTGCTGTGTAGCTATCGTAGTTTTTGAATAAAAAAAATAAATACAAACAAAAAAACCAAAAATTTTTTGTAGCCATTTCAGAACAAATTCTACAGCTATTTCCACGAAGTTATTAGTTTCTGTAAGCTATCGTATTTTCAGAAAAAAATAAAAATATCCAAAAAAAATTCAAAAATTTTGTTTCCATTTTTGAACATTTCTTAACGTTATTCCACGAAGTTATTATTTCTTCTGTACTATCTATTTTTGAGAAAAAAAAAAAATAGCCCAACCAAAAAAAAAATTATTTTGCCATTTTCAGAACAATTTCTATACGCTGATTCCACGAATGTTCT
>JABUQX010021616.1:15000-20000 GCA_015478945.1 Trachelipus rathkii
GGGCTGTCAGCTGTGAAAGGGTTGAAGCAGGAATGGGAACAAATGGTCCTGAGGGACTCCGTTCCTCAGCTTTACGGTTTTTGAGGACTGATGTTTGCTGGAAACCTGTGCAGTGCGTCTAGATATGAGATTTGCTAGACACTTTTTGTAATTGTTAGAAAAGGGTGAGTTCAGGATTTTTTTGGATGAGGATGTGTCTGGGTACTGTGTCAAAAGCTTTATTGCTCTGTGTGTGAGAGTTTTGTTCAAGCCGTTTATGATATTTTGTGTGATGTTTGTTAGTGCTGTAGAGGTGTAGTGGGTTGATTTTTTGAAGCCCCATGTATGATGGGATTGGGGGAATCGGAAGTATGGCAGGATTTGGTGAGATGATCTTTTCATTAGTTTGCAACAGGGAGGCAGAGGAGGGATATGGGTCGATATGAGGAGGGGATGTTGGGACCTTTTCAGTTTTTAAATTGACTATGATTATTGTTTTTTTCCAGAGTGGGGGATCTAGTTGAGTGACCGAGACTTGTTGAAAATATTTGTGATGAATGAAATAGCGGTTTGTCCAAGGTGCTTATTGTGAAGGTTTGACATGTTGTCTGGGCCAGAGGCTGGTGAGTTTTTTAAGGTTTTGATAAGTAAGGTAATTTCTGATGTAGTGAAAGGGGGGTTATGATTAATTTCTAATTTCGTTTTCTTGAGGTTGCGTATTATTTTTATATATATATTATATTATATATATATATATATATTATATTATATATATATATTATATAATATATTATATATTATTATATATATATATATATATATATATATATATATATATATATATATATATATATAATTATATATACTGTATATATATTTATATATATATTATATATAATATATATATATTATATATTAATATATTATATATTATATATATATATATATTATATATATAGTTATATATATATATATAATAATGAAAATGCAAAGCTTACTTGCAAATTTAATATATCGAATACGAAATATAATTAATCGTAACGATTCTTCACTTGAAAATAAACTTTGCCCTCGCTGTTCTTCTGAAGAAACTGTTTTTGCATTCACTTTTATATTTGCGGTCACTATCATAAGATGACTTCCACTTAGACATTTAAATAATAAAAGCTTCCAAACACATAGTTGATTTTTTGATTTTTTTGATTTTTTTGATTTTTTTGATTTTTTTGATTTGTTTGATTTTTTGATTTTTTTGATTTTTTTAAATTTTTTTAGGCCCAAATTGCTTTTTTAATTATTATTTTTATAAAATTAGTAAATAATTCTAATTATTACCTAATTAAATGATAAGTTTATGTTAATATATTTATTATTTAGTTTAATTAATTATTTATATCTTTGTCTGTTCCTGTTTATTCTGCGTACTGTTCTAATTTTATTTATTTTATTAAAAATGATTTGAAATACAAATGAGGAGGAACTTTATAAATTAGAAAAAAAAATTACACTTCCGACACCGTCTTCACTTAGATGCAAGTATTAACAATGGAATATTATATATATATATTATAATAGTAGTATATATACATATATATATATATATATTTATATATAGTTTATATATATATATATAATATATAAATATATATTATATATATATATTATATATATATATATATATATAATCTATATATATATATATATATATATAGTATATATATATATATATATATATATATATATATTATATATATATATTATATAATACTATATAATATATATTATACTGATTGTATAATATATATTATATATATATAGAGAGAGAGTGCGGGAAGAGAGAGAAAGGAGAGAGAAAGAGAGAGAGACGAGAGAGGAGCTAATATATATATATAGTATATCTAATAGTATATAATATATAATATATATTATATATATCATATATAATTATAATATATATATATACCTATATATAGTATATATATACGTATATATATTATTTAATAAACTGACTTATATATATATATATATATATATAAAAGGCCTGTTATGTTTTAAGACTGTCAGTTATGATTTTTTTTTTGTTTTTTTTTTAAAATATTGCTAGTATAAATGATAATAACAATAAATTTAAATGGTGATGGGCATGATTCAAAAAGTTCGATACTTTTAAATAAATTATTTAAAAATCACATTTATTCAATAAAATATTAAAAAATGAAAGATATCTCAAAAAGTACCTACAGCTTACAGAAAAACAAAATGCATAATTTGAAAATCTGCGTATAAAGCTTATACAAAACTAAAAAAAAAAAAAAAAAAAAAAAAAAAAAAAAAAAAATTTCATAAATGAAATATCTCGAAAAGTACGACACTTACAGAAAAACCAATTACATTTTGGAATCAGCGTGTAAGCTTATTAAAAATGTAAAAAAATAATAAAAAAATAAAAGAAAAAAAAAAAATAGGGGGGGGACGTTTTCCATACCCCGTGGGGAGGGGCGCGAAGGAACCCCGCGACACCCAAAACCAAAAGAGCTGTTGACTAGTTAGGATCATATACTAGAAATATAGTATAAAACAAAAAAAAAAAAATTCAAAACTGACGGAGTTGTAAAACATAACAGGTCTATATATAATATATATATATTATTTAAATATATATAAGTAGTTATATATATATATAAGTACTATCTCTATATAATATATATTATATATATATATATTATATATATATATTATATTATATATATATCTATATAATATATAATATGAGTTAACACTGCTGCCGCGGGCAGAATAGAAGTAAAATAAATAAATAGAAATAAAATAAAATAAAATAAATAAAATAAATAATAAAATAAATAATAAAACAAGCCTAATTAAAGTCATAATTAAAACTCGATACAGTAAGACTGAGTCACCATTGTTTCCCAAAATTTGAATCTTTTTTTTTTTTTTTTTTAGCAAGTTAAAGTAAAAAAATTAATTTGTTTAATTAATTTATTATATTAATAAATAATTATACACTGGCCAACAAAAAAATAATTTTTTTTTTTGCTGCCAATGGATATTTTCATCGAATTTTAAGTAATATCGGACGTATGCTGAATGATTTACAGAAATGACCATGCTTTTCCCAAGATTGGCTCCTAGCTTCTTGAGGAATACAGGGTGTTCAGATAATACTCTTAGTACAAATTCTTTTTAAATGGCATATTTTAAGTATATTGTCTAATTTCCTTTTTAAGAACTCGCTTTTATATATTCTTTATTTTTTTCTATTTTCAAGAACATAATGAGTATTCACGAAGACCTGTTTCAATAAACACAATGTATTTTCTGCTACATCTGTGTGATATTGCAAGGAGAACCAAGAAGAAATATTACTAACTCTGTGAAGCAAGCATATCTGGCATATTTTGGAATGAATGAAACTCGGAGACCAAGATAAGTCTTGGGCTCCCCCATATGGTCTGTAAAACGTGGGTCGTCGATAAATCTACGTCAGTGGAAAAATGGGCGAAGAAAAGGTTTAAAATTTGGTGGGCCTATGTATGGCGGGAGCCAAAGAATCACCACAGTGGCTGTTATTTTTGTTTGGTTAATAGGTGAAAGCGTATCATCGTTACAGCGGAAACGTTAAATTGAGTATACCGGATTTTGGAATCAGCAAAGGCGAACCCTGTAACCACAGCTCCGACGATGTTCCCCATCCCAGGTGCTGCACTACAAGACTCCCAGCCTAGAACGACTCTGTCTGAATGAAGGAGAATATCCAGGATTTGGTGTGCACAACTGCAGATGTAGATAGTGGTCAGTGAACATATGAAGAAAGTACTTACTCACAGCAACATTCTCCCAGGAAGGATCAATGATTAGGTAAGAGAGTTAAGTCTCTCAAGCAGATTCTGAAGGCTTTTAAGCATCTATGACCTAAGTGATAAAGAAACTGTTCTCAATGCCGGAATGTAAAATAACTTTTTTTCGGACAAGAGAGGTAGTACTTCTTTCATATTTCATTGAAGAAGAAGACCTAGGAACATCCCTGGACTCCTACTCCAAATGGGGTTACTTAAATACCGACCAGAAGATTGGCGATTGTTTCATGGATAGTTCAACGAGAAGCTTGAAGTGTGTTTATTGAACAATGGGCTAATAGTTTTAATGCATCGATTCCAATGAGGTGTACAACAAGAACTGAAGAGGAGACTATGAAAATCTAAGAAGATCTTGCAGAAACTTAGATATATGAGAACTACCAGTGGTCTATTATGCCGTTGATTTTGAAGATGGTCCAAACACTTACTTGGGCAGCAAAAGTGGATATACTAAGTAGTAAGTACCCTTGTTGTCCAGTATGATTGTGGGATGTTAGGGTAAGAAGGCCACCTGGGAAAAGTTGTAAGGCCTGCTAGGGAAAATATGACTGTAGGTGCATCATATATCATTAACGAACCACTGGTTTACAGGGGAAAAATTATTTTCCCACCGCTCCACATCAAACTAGGACTGATTAAGCAATTTGTTAGGGCCCTAGACCAAGATTGGTAAATGTTTCAAATATATTTGCAGATTTTTTCCAGGGTTTAGTATGGAGTAGGCTGCAAAGCTGGATCTTTAGCGGCCCTCAAATTCGCATCCTGTCAAGGATGATCAATTTATAAAATTCCTAAAGACTGAATATTGAAGCATCTTGCTGGGAAAAGTTTTGGTCTTGGTTGTTCGGTAACTTTTTGGGTCAACCATAAATCTGTGCCAACTATGTAGAACTCGTACAGAAAATGCTTTCAGACTTCAAAAATTTGAATGCTAATATGAGCATAAAAGTTCACTTTCTACATAGTCACTTAGATCGGTTTCCGGATAATCTACGATGTTATAGTGAGGAACAAGGGGAGAGGTTCCATCAAGATATCAAGGTGATGGAAGAAAGATACCAAGGAAGATGGGATACACACATGATAGCAGACTATTGTTGGAGCCTTCAACGTGATTGTCCACATTCTGCACGCAGAAGACAA
>JABUQX010021617.1:0-10000 GCA_015478945.1 Trachelipus rathkii
CAAAGGCAACTAACTGATGGTGGTAGTTGGGTTGGCTGCCACTACCACTTTATCTTTTGCCAGGAAGTAATGCATAAGCTCAAGAAGGTCGTGTCACCATAGAGCGCGTTCTAATCTTCGGCGAAAATGTATGAATCGAATGGATACATGGATGTCAGAGGATAAATGTTGAGGAGAAGAGAAGAGAGGTGATGGATGCATTTAGAAAAAGGGCAAATTTGATTTTCTAGCTGTGATGAAACAAAGATGACAGGAAACGGTGAAAATGAGTGGTGTGGTGTGAAATGTGTGGTGTTTAAAGAAAGTGAGAGGGGGTAGATCACGATTTACGAAGTTCTGATGATGCTTGTGGAGAAATGCTATGGTAGATTTTGTGTGTAAGAGTGCTAAAATTCTAAAAGTTAAATTTAAGTTTGAATAGGTGAAAAGTATGTGTGGTGCGACATATGGTCATTTGAGGGTAATGTTGAAGAGTGCGATTCTCTGGGTAATCTAATGATGTTTTGGATGGGGTGAGTAGGGGATTTTGTTCATTTGCCACATATTTGCCCACCTAAGGATTTTTTTTTTTACAGTTGTCCCACAATTCACGATCAGAGCCCTAATTCAGGAGGGGTGTAGTACGCTCAAACGTTCACTCTCTAGGCAAATTATGCAGATGAGCACAGACGCGGCTTTAAGTGAGGGAGATTAAATGAGTAGGGATATGCAGAAGATGGAAGAGAATTCCACAGAACAGAGGTGGGCGGAAAGAATGAAGCCACCACAGCGACTACTCTGGAGTTACCAATATAACACAATATCAACACAGATACAAGCACTTCCTTGTGCTACTCAGGGCGTCATAAGGTGGTGGTACGCCAAATGAATAAGTTCTTTCGAGCACTTGCCGCTGGGTTGCCTATAGAATAGAGATAAAGGACCAACAGAAACAGTTTATAAGCCTTTTGGCCTTATATATATATATATCCAAAAGCTGGGTGAAACAGAGCCTCCCCCCCAGATATGAGAGCAGTACTCCATACAAGGGCCGATATGGAACCCTTGTATAGCTGGAGCAACTGAGAAGAGGGGAAAAAGTCTCGCGCAGTCTAAACAGAACTCCAAGTTCCTTTGAGGCCGCCCAGCAACCGCTGTGACATGAGGTTTCCAAGAACATGTTTTTGTTTATGTTAAAGGCCAAGGATGTTTTATTGTCCCACAGCGAGAGACGGAGACGAAACCGTCGAAAAGGAGATAGGAAAGTAGAATGCGTTTTAGAGAAGGAGATTTGAAGAAGTTGAGTTTTAAAGAATTGAATTCCACAAGGTTCAGACGACCCCTCCGGAAATTCTAATCCAGATCAGCCGAGAATAGAATAGGAAAGATTAAGACGAGAGGCAATTTCTAGAAGGTAAAAGAGGAAGCAAACTGAAATGAGTTGAAGAATGAAGGGTCGAGTCAATGGTATAGTGAGTGAATAGAGTTAGATGTGCATGTGGAGAAGATCATTAATGAAAGTAGGAATAAGATGGAGATCAGACAGAACCCTGAGGAACACCACTATTGACAGACAAAGAAGTCACCCATCAACAACAAGCCGGATATTTCAGAGATTTGAAAGAAAGCTAGACGTAATTAAGCAAAGAGAAAGAGGAAACCCAAAGGAGGGGAGCTTGGAGAGCAGTGCGCGTGCATACCCGGTCAAATCTTTGAATATGTCAAGCACCACTACCCAAGTCCTCCCCGTAGTTTTCCTAAGCTGAAAACATAATCGGTTAGATAGGAAGTAATATGCCAGCCCGTGCCGTTCTCGTGGTTCGAAGAACCTCGAGCGCTGATCTCTGAATCGGCAAGCTGGCTTTCGGAAAGAAAGAAGTGAGTTGTCCAGAGTAATCTAAGAAGTCAGAAGTTGAGACGGGATTTGTCAATGAGATCTTAGATAGATAACATCAGTGAGAAGCTATACAGCAAGATAGTTAGAAAGGATCCAGACAGCGAAACTTCCTTTTTGTTCAATCGGTTGGACATGTGGCGAGCTTTCAACACTGAGGAAAGCTTTAGTATTGAGACATTGGGGTAGGCAGTATTTGAACGGCAGAGGCGGGGAGGCACCGAAGGAACACTCCCTCAAATCTTGGGGAGGAATGCCATCTGGGCCACCGTTTCCTATCCTTCATAGATTTAAGGGGCCTATGCACCCGATCTAATGTAATCACAGGCAAAGAGAAGAGAAGAAGAGAGGAAGAAGGAGGAGGAAGAGAAATTCCAGAATCGTCTAGGGTTGAGTTAGTGGAAAATAGGAGGCCAAAGAGATTGGCCTTTCAGTTGGAGAATTAACAACAGAACCACCAGAGGAAAGGGAGGTTTACAGAAGTTGCTAGAGATGTTTTTGGCAAGAGGCCAGAAAGATTTGTCAGTAGGAGAACCAAGGAAGTTAGCGCACTTTCGTTTGATGAAAGCCCGCTTTGCTCGTCGAAGAGTATCCCTGCAACGATTTCTAGCTGAATGAAAATTGGCGAGAGTGATTGGAGAACGAGAATTTTTCCACCCCCAATACGCACTGTCTCTAGCCTGAATGGCCAGAGAACAAGCACGATCGAACCATGGTTTATGAGGAGAGAAAGATTTAGTTGAAGAAGGAATGAACTTGCTAGTCCCATCAACGATTACAGCTCCCTCCTTATCTTTTAAATATTTATACATCCATCATTATTCCTAACTGAGGTAGCCAATTTGCTATCATCTGCAAACTTGGAAACCTTACATTTAAGTCCCTGGTCTAAATATTTTACACATATATGAGGAACAGCCACTTGACCTAAGAAATCGTTACGGACCACAAACATGTCTCCTCATTTCCATTAATAAATACTTTTCATCAGGGTTGGGGATTTTTTGGATTTTTTGAGAAAAAAATCAATTTTTGATTTTTTTGATTTTTTTGATTTTTTGGAATTTTTGAGATTCGTGACGTCACGCGAAATATAATTTGTAAACAAACTTTTTTTTTAAAGTTCGATTAGGTATTATTTTTAACCCTTGGCCCTATATCTGAGTTCAAAATCTTAAAAAAGGGCTTATAGTCTATGACACAATGAAACATCATCAATAACGAGTGTTATTTGTAATAATGATAATATATTACATCAGAAATAAAAGAAACATGTTTGAAACATGATCTTTTGTTGACATTTTTAAAGTGTAGAAATTTGAAACAGAGTAGCCTTGCTATGATATTATCTGATATCTAATTTTTAATTTCTATTGAAGTTAATCACTTAAATATTCCTAAATAACTTTAATATATATATCATAATATATAATATATATATATATATATATATTATATATATATATATCTTATATATATATATATATATATATATATATATTATATATATATATATATATATATATATAATATATAATATTAAATATATATATATAGTGCTGTTACCTAAAAAAGACCCACTTTTTTTTGCAAAGGCCCCCCTGTACTCCGTATATATGATGTGTAGAGCGAAAAAAATTGGTGGACCTATTAACCCCATTGGTATGCATGTTTAAAAGGTGTTATAATGGTTCAAACTTCGATTTTTTTGAACATTTAAGGAATTTTTTGTTAACTTTTCAAAAATTTTGCTCTACTTTTTGACAATCGTGAAAAACCATTTTGGTACTTTTCCAGTCAATACTGCATTAAAAACTCTAGAAATTATATTAATATTGAATTAAATTATGTTAGTCCCATGCAAAAGGAAATCCCACACCAAATTTCAAGAAATTTGGTGCAGCCAATCAACACACAGGTACCATCGAAAAAGACTATCAAAAAGGGCCCATGTGTATGACAAAAAAGGCCCACTTTTTTTTGAATGAAAATTGGCCTGTATATGTGTTATAATAAATAAAAACATTTATTATTGTTTTATTTTTTTGTTTACTTTAGTATTTTGGCTAAAAAAAATAGTTTCGTTATGTGTAAAAAAAGGGCCACTTTCATAAATGGTTTGTAAAAAGGCCATCTTATTGTTAACTTTGTTGTATATATAACGGTATATTATTATACGAGACGAAGTTATAAGAGCTTTGGCCACTTGGATTTTTTTGTTTAATTTACGGAAATTTACCTTTTTTTATATTTTTTTCGTTCTTTTTATGATGATGGAGCATGAAAATTCTTCAAATTTAAGTCCCAAAAACCTTAAATAACAAATAATAACTAAAAACACTAAAAAAATTAACTCAAACCAAGAGTTATGAGGTCTACGCTAGGCATGAAGTTTTGAAAAAAAAAAATTGCAGCAAAAGTATTTTTTTTATTTTAATTATTTTTTTATTTTAATTTCAAAAAAAAAAAAAGGATTCTGCTATTAGTCACAAAAACCTTAAATAACAAAAGATAATAACTAAAAATAACAAAAAAATTTAACTCTAGCAAGAGTTTAAAAAGGGGGGGCCCTTTTTGTCATACACATATGGGCCCTTTTTGCAAAAAGTGGGCTTTTTTTTTTTCACTTCGAGTCTAAATAATTTTTTTACAATTTTTAAGCAAAACAAAAAATTTTTATGGGGTAACATACATAGGACATGGCAATCTAAGAACTTATTTTAAAAACTCATATATGTTAAATAGTTTTAGTAGTTTAATCTGCCAAACTTAAAAAAGTGGGCCTTTTTTAGGTAACGAGCACTATATCTATATATATATATATATTATATATATATATATATATATATATAATATATATATATCTATAATAATATATAATATATATATATATATATATATATTATATATATAAACAGCAAAAAAATCAAAAAAGCAAAAAATCATGATATTTTGGAGCAAAATCAAGTGAAAAATCAGTTGAAAAATCAATTGATTTTTTCCCTGCCTTCTGCTTTTCATATTCATTATTATTTTAATTAATTATTATATTGTATTATTTTTATTAATTATTATCATATGTTATTATTATTATATATTATTATTATTATTATGGTTATATTATGTATTATTTTATTCGTTATTATTTTTTCTTATTATTATTATTCTAATATTATTATATATTATTATTATTCATATTATTATTATATTATTATTATTATTATTATTATGATTATAAGAGAACTTAAGGAATCAAAATTTTGATCGCTTAAATAATGTTCGGAGGTTGACCCCTGACCCCTTGTCTACAGCCTTGTATATATATATATATATATTATATATATATATATATATTATATATATATATATATATATAATATATATATATATTATATATTATAATATATAATATATATATATATATATATATATATATATATATATATATATATAATATATAATATATATAGCTATATTATATATATATATATATATATATATATATATAATATATATATATATATATATATTATATATATAATATATATAATATACGAGAGAGAAGAGAAGAGAGAGAGAAAAAAAAATTTTATATATATTTTTCAAATAATCGCTCATCGTCAACATTTACTATAATCGTCATCAGCAAAATTTTTCACTCCATCCTAATATATATATATTATTATATATTATACGTAATAATATATATATATATCATATATATATTATAATATATATATATATATATATATATATAATATTATATCATATATATAATAATATTATATATATATATATATATATAATATATATCGATATATATATTATAATATATAATATATATATAATATATAATATATATATATATATAATATATATATATATAATAATAATATATTATATATATATTATATATATATATATATATAATATATATTATATATATATAATATATATATATATATATATAATATATAATTATATATTAGGGATGTACCTGATAGTATCAGTATCGGTATCGGTATCGAGTATCGGCCATTTTTGATGGTATCGGTATCGGTTAAAATGGGCGATACTTAGCCGATACTTCTTACTTTTTGGGCGAAAAATATGAGACTTTAAGATTCAATAATATAAATCTAGTTCGATATAGATAGCTAGTACCAATTTTTTTTTTTTTCTCGATTTTCTTTTTAACTTAGATTTTTAGCCTTTCTCCACCTATGGTCCTTTAGCCTATAAATTTTACCTATTTTGAACAGCATGTATTATAATTTTATACAGATTTATCTCTACTTTTGGGGTTGGAGCACCAGTATTTTTTTTTGTAACGCAGCTGCGTGAGCTAGTATTATTTGCACCAGCACCTTTAAACTTTCGGATTATTCATATTTTAGATTTGCTGTAAATAGGTTTTATTCGTTTTAAAATTTACGCTTTGGCGAAAGAATAATTTTCTCCTTTCTCCTTTGGTTTTGTCTATTTTTTTGTTTTTTTTTTGTTTTTTTTCGGAATTGTTTGTGGTGTATGATAGCATATTTGCACAGGCGTGGCTTTCTTTTGACTTTACCAACATCAATGGCTTGCACTCTAACTCTGCCTCCATGGAATACTACCTCTCTTAACTCTAAACCTAATTTTATGCTCTTCTGAGACTCAGATGCTAAGAATTCATCCTTCAACTCTTTAATATATCCAACTATAACTTATTTTAATTTCCGACTGAAGGGTGGAGTAATGTGCTTAGTAAATATAAACATTCCTATATACACGTCTTGAGAATCTCGAATCTCCTAACTTCGATGTCCTGTGGCTTAAAATCTTTCTTCCTTCACTACAATAATTCT
Source organism: Trachelipus rathkii (assembly GCA_015478945.1). Lineage (NCBI taxonomy): Eukaryota > Metazoa > Arthropoda > Malacostraca > Isopoda > Trachelipodidae > Trachelipus > Trachelipus rathkii. Next base: position 6,721 of record JABUQX010021617.1, read on the forward strand.
TATGCTCTGCTACTGTTCTCCTACAGAACAGAGATTTTCATGCTTTTTTGATTACCTTACTACTCTTCCACGAGACTGTTTATCTTCTCATCCAAATCTGAGGTCCTCTATTTGGGGATTCAATGTACACAAAAATGAATTGCTCGGGTTCCTCTCGTACCTGATTTAAGTTGGAGGAAGCCGAATCATTCAGTATTCTCAACGATCTGGAGCAACTGATTAAAGGCATTTTCGATTTTGCACTTTTGCTAACGAAATGCGAAAATTTTTGTTCGTTTCGTCAACCTAGCGAAAATCGTAAAAAAAGGCTCACCAAACGTAAAAAAAATGTCACTAATTCTGTGTAATATAGAATAAATTCTGTTCAATAAAATAACCTTACAGAATTAAAGAATTCCTTCGTTTGATCGCATTTTTTTAGCGATTTGTGCTAGGTTGACGAAAACGAAAAAAAAATTTAGCATTTCGTTGGCAAAAGTGCAAAATCGAAAACGCCTTAAATAACCTACACACATTCCGGATCGTCCCAACCGATTCTTGAACACACTTGCTATGTTTCACACCTAGTCCTTCTCTCTATAAATACACCACTTTCGCTCTTATTGGTAAAGACCACAACCTTATATCACTAATTTTAATACGTTCTCTCCAACATCTCCATCCTGCCCTAAATGCGGTTTTTCTGGCACCTTGATCGGGCCGATTGAGGGGCATTGCGTTGCTTCTACGCTACTATAATTGAAGTGACTGCTTTGACTCTAAGACGCTTCAGACTTCTGCCGATAAGTGGGAACTGTAATTGTTAATGGGATGAGCAGGTTCATTCCTTCTTGGACTAAATCTTTTTCTCCTCAAAATCCATGGCTCGATCGTGCTTGTTCCCTGGCCATTCAGGCTAGAGACAATGTTTATCGGGTGTGGAAAAATTCTCGTTCTCCTATCACACTTGCCAATTTCATTCAGCTAGAATCGTTGCAGGGATATTCTTCGACGAGAAAGCGGACTTTCATAAGCGAAAATGCGCTGACCTCCTTGGTTCTGCTACTGAACAAATTTCTCTGGCCTCTTGCCAAAAACATCTCTTACAACTTCTGTAAATCATCGTTTCCTCCTCTTATTCTCTCTGATGATTCTGATTTTGTTAAATACTCAACCTGAAAAGGCCATCTCTCTTTGGTCTCCTATTTTTCCTCTAATTCAACCTGGACGATTCTGTATTCCTCTTCCTCCTCCTTCTCCTCCTCAGGTGTCTATGCCTTTACTGTCATTCATTTGATCGGGTGAATGGGCTCTGAAATTCATGAACGTTAGGAAGGCGGGTGCCCCGGATGGCATTCTCTCCGAGTTTTGAGGAAGTGTGCCTTCCGTGCTACCCCACCCCTCGTTCACTATATTCCTATGCCTTAATACTAGCACTTTCCTCAGTGTTGGAAGCGCGCATATGGTCAACCCTATTCCGAAAAATGATGCTGCTCTGATCCTTCTACTATCGCCTATAGGCTCTGCACTTGTATTCTTCTAAGATATTTGAAAACCGTCTCAACTCTCACTTCTTGATCATCTGGGAATCTCTTTTCGCCTTCTTTCTGATTACCAGTACGGCTTTCGTGCTCGAGATCTACTGGCGATATACTTTCCTATTTAAACAGATTATGGTTTTCCGCCCTTTGGAACTACGGGAAGACTTGTGTGTGGCGCTTGACATATCCAAAAGCATTTTGACCGGGTATGGCAAGCGTCACTGCCCTCCCAAGCTTCCCTCATTTGGGTTTCCTTCTCTCTTGCTTACTTATGTCTAAGGCTTTCTTTCAAATCGCTGCAATGTTGGCTGTTTGTTTGATCTGGGCGACTTCTCTTTTTCTGTCAATATCGGTGTTCCTCAGGGTTCTGTGTTTCTCTTACGTTATTCTGCTTTTTCATCAATGCGATTTTCTCACCTGCGCATTCTACCTCTATCCATCATAGTCGATGACATTGACCCTTCATTCTCAACTCATATCAATTCCGCTCCCTCTTTCTTCTAGAATTGCAATCTCGTCTTTAATCTTTCTGATCTATTCTCGCTGAATCTGGATAGAATTTCAGGGTTGGGTCGTCTCAAGCTTGTGAAATTTAATTCTTTAAAAACCCAACTTCTACAAATCTCTTTCGACGGTTCTCTCGTCTCTCCTGTTGACAATAAAACATCCTTGGCCTTAAACATAAACAAAAAATGTTTTGAAAACCTCAAAATCACAGGGGTTGCTAGGGCGGCCTCAAAGAAATGGGAGTTTGTTTAGAGTGCGAGACTTTTTTTCCTCTTCTCAGTTATTCCAACTATACAAGGGTTCATCCGCCCTTGTAATGGATACTGCTCTCATATGCTGTGGGGGGGCGGGCGGTCTGGTTTCATCCGGCTTTTTGGGATAGGGTCGAGTCAAAGGCCAAAAGACTTATAAACTGTCCTGTAGTTTCTAGTTCACTTGACCCTTTATATTTGCGGCGCGATGATAAGTTCATGGCCGAAATTGCAGTGACATCTCATTCACCTTCAAAGGAATCACACCAGGGAACACTCATCGTCAAAAAACTGAAGAGACAGTCAGCAAGGAGCAAAGATAATTCAATTTTGCAGTCTGTGAAAGAGGAGATGAGGCTCTACGAAAACATGAGATGCTGCCTACAGAAGGAATCCTTTCATGCGGTGGCATGAAAATGGGCCAAGGTTTTCATTATTATCAGTGCTTGCAGGCAAATAATTATCAGCACCTCCTTCATCAGTCGAGATAGAGAGTATTTATAGTGTAGGTTAGGTAGGAATGTGAAACGACCCCAAAAGGACAGTCTCTTCTCCAGATTACTATGAAAGCTTTAATGTTTGCTACAATTTGTGAATTTTTGAAATTGAGTATTGAATGAATATCATCTTAAAGGAGTATTTTATTAATTCATGTTTTGAATAATAGCGTTTTTTTTTTATTTTAAACTTTTTGGTGATTAATTGAGGTCTTCTTCTTTCATTATTTTATTCTTTATACTTGTAGCTAGTTTTAAAGAATCTTTCTTGTAAATTGTAATCATGTTAAAACATAAAAGCTCAGTAGCTAAACTTTGTAATACTTATTGAAAATGGAAATGGAATATTTTTTTAAATAAACACAACATAAAAAAGTTATTAATATTATATTTGCAATTATTATCCCTTAAAGGTACTATGTTTTAATTTATAAAACAAATATACTTGGGCACAACCAAATATGAAAATATAAATGACCAAGTATTGTTTGTACAAGGAATGCAA
>JABUQX010021617.1:20000-41797 GCA_015478945.1 Trachelipus rathkii
TTTTTATTCTATTGCTTTTACCATCAAAAGTCTTCTTCCATACTCTTATTAATACTTAATATTAAATATACCATACTAACTAAAAGAATATAGAGGAAATTAAAGAAACAAATTCAACAAATCAGTAAACCCTATTTTAGCCTATTGTATTGACCGGTTGGTACACACTAATTAAATAAAATAGAAGTATATTATAAAAAATTCTCAGCTAAATCCAAGACCTTTCTGATGAACAAAAGAACAGAAATAACCCTGACCCTCTTGACACAAAGATCTTTTCTTCCCCAAATACAAATCTGTAAGATAAACAAAAATAATCATTCTTATATGTTTCTCTCTCCCTTTTTTCTTTACACAAACACACATTTCACACAATACAAAAAGCACACACACAATAACACACACATACTCACACCTCTAGAAATAACACCCAAATAAACCGGTCTCTATAGTGTTTTCACCTTACCTTCAGTTATACTATTATCAGGCTGCTGCAACCAATCATTACAGTCCCTACCATTTTCATCCCATCTTCTCCACTGTAAAAATCTTACCCTCTCTTTTTCCTTCTTCCTCACTCAACTTCTCTTTACACATTGTGACTTCTGTTTCATCTTCACAGTCATATTTGCTCTTACTTATTCTACATACTTCCACCTCTTTTTTCCTTTTTGCACTCGTCACTCTTACTCTTTTTACTCTCCTTCCCAACATTTACCAACTTCTTTCTGACACTTACCTCCACATTCTTGTGAGCACAATCTTCCTCACTATCTTTACTCACTACTACATCTTCTGAAACATCATCGTTCTTGTCTTCTTTACTCTCTACCCTTCTTCAATCATCTGTCAATGTCACTATCTTCTAATTTTTTCTACCATCATCATCCCTATTATTACCACAGAATCCCACCACACTTTTACACTTTGTTCCTTTTTTCATACATCATTCTCTCCATTCACAGCACTATCTCCTTTAGACTCGTCTAACACATCATGATAAGCATTCTCACTCAAATGTACCGAACTACCACCTTTACTATTTCCTCTACACATACCCCTAGGTTGCACTCTATCATCCCTCCGCACATATTCATTAAATTTCTTCCCTCTATTCCTATTAGTACTCTTCTCTATTACTAAATTCACATGCCTTCTATCAGTCATCTTCATATTACAATATTTCACAAGATGATACTGAAGAACCGCATCTGTAGAGTTTTTTATACATCCAGTTAGCTTGTGCACACTCTTGGGGCCACCAAGAGGTTGCCGAACGTCTACCTGCGGAAGATCGCTGGATGCATGCTTCCTCTGCCATGATGATAACTTGCTTAAAGAAGTTAAAGTCATCATTAACAGTCGGAAACTCTATTGAAGGAGATTGGGAAGCTGTAAAGCCTGAATGGAAAAGGAGCTTCACTCCACTTGGTCATAATCAGCTCTAGAATTGGGTTTTTAACATTGGCTTGGTGCAGTTCCTTTAAGGCTATTGAGTAATGGCCACTGCCATATATGTAGTCAAAACGGGACCAGGTGAAGCGATCTACCGGTATATGGGAATGGGAGAAAAACTAAATATCTATACAGGAAGAAGTGCATGTATCAAAACTTTCATATGTAGGGAGTCTTGTGTTAAGGCATCTAGGAAAAAGGAAGTTAGAAAGATCTTACAAGAATCTTAGACTTTGACAAGAGAGAGTATATCCCGATAAGGGGTGGTGAAAGTTGAAGTCTGCTAGTATAACAACTGGAGTTAGTTGGGAGTTGCATAAAAAGATCAGCTAAGTCGACCTTAGTAATCTCACTACTCTGAGCCAAGTAGATCAAACAGACAGTAAGGTCGGTGGACAGATGAATTCGTGCTGCCACTGCATGAAGTCTAGTTTGAAGAGGGACTGGAGAATAAGGGGCAGATTTATGAATGAGTATTCCTGCACCTTTCCTATCATTGTCACCTCTTTCCATATACTTTAGCATTCCTGCTTAATTAAAAATAGTATGTAAAGAAAATTGTTTGAAGTTGATAAATAACAAATTATTTACCTGGCTTATAGTAGTTTTCTGCAGGTGAAGGGTTTTCACCTTTCTCTTAAAGAAAAATGTCTTGATGGTATAGTTAAAGTTCCTGCAAACATATGCACTTTGGTGTACACATGTTTATTAGTTGAACAAGTTCTTCAAAATTATAGTAGTACCCATGAAAATTCCATTGAATGAAGGTGGCCATGCTATGTTGTTATAAATATTATATGGGTGGTCTTTTTGTAGCAATTATCTCTGTGGCCAGGGGTTATGTTGAAAGTGGATGTAGGTGGGGAGGAAAGGCTGAGATATGGGTTTCAATGAGGAGGGGCAACAAATCCTAGTGGTAAGGAATCATCGAACAACAGACTTAGGTTGTACAACCAGTTTTGGTGGGGGGGGGGGACTTTGAAGCAAGTTGAGTTCAACCAAGTCTATCCTATTGTGTGGAAGAACAACCAAAATGCTCATGTCTAGGAATGGAAGCAATAACAATATCTGCCTAGCAAGCATATACAGAAATGTGTGGGTAATATAGGGCGGTTTTCATGGTGCCGAGAATTTTACTCTGGACGAAGGAAAAAATAGTTTAGGGCACCCCTGAGGGGCAGAATAATACTTAAGATATACCTACTAACCTGACCTAAAAAGAACACTATATTCTATCCTGAACTGACAAACAAAAATGGAAAAAAAATAATAAACAGCAGTAAATAACTACCTTTTTAATTAAATTGAACTTCTTCTACTAGTTTTTTTTGTAAGGCTTTTTCAAATGGTTAAAAAATGAGAGGTTTTTGGTCTCCCAGGAAAACAAATGATGGTAACATTAGCAGTTGGCTGGTGGGCCATTCGGCAGGTGGAGGCTCCCAGTGAAAAGATATTTGGTGGGAAGTGTGGTTGGTTAATTACTCACAACACATTCTCTCACACATGCAAAGGCAGTACTCATTCAGTTTCTTCGAAAGTTAGTAATTAAAAAAAAAAAAAAATTTTTTTTTGTGTGTATTAAAAAAAATCATCTTCCAGCATCATCTTCAGTCACAAGCAGCAAAAATAAAAACATTGAGAAAAGAAAAGACCTGTGGGTAGACATTTGTACAAAAGATTAGAAAAATAAAGTTTAAACAAGCTTACATAAAAACATGTAATAAATCATTCAAAATAAAACTTACAGGCTCCTCATTACCATACTCTCTTCATCCTGGGGACTTGTACCCCTCAAACAGATTTCTTAGCAACTCATTATAAATAACAACAAAAACAAAAAACTTTCAAAAGGTATGCTTTTATCTGGAAAACAGATACATTGTAATGACGCCAAAAAAAAATCTAGCTACAAATAAAAAAAAACATTCACACACCCCACTCACCACCTGAGTAAGTTGATAACATTAACAATAAATAATAATAATAATAATAATAATAATAATAATAATAATAATAATAATAATAATAATAATAATAATAATAATAATAATAATAATAATAATAATAATAATAATAATAATAATAATAGAGGAAAGGATGGGGTGGAGGAAAACCTTCCACTGGGTATATACCCTGCAGAAGGATACCCCCACACACACCTCCGCCCTTAAATCCTCCACCCCACACACCCACATCAATCTCACTACCTGCCTCAAACACCACCAGTCTTTTCTTCTCATAAACTAGCGCTAAACCTTCACAAAATTTTTTAAATTTTTATTTTGAAATTGGGGAAGGAAATGGGGAAGGAAAGTGTCATCTTTTTGAGAGGGTGGTTGGAGTTGCAATATTGGGATCTGATTATACGGATCTGTTGGTTAAAAAAGCTAATACTGGAGACTTGTCAGTGAGTCATAAAGGCTGTTGATTTTCGTAAGACTGGACAATTTGAATTAGGATGGGAGACCTGACCCCCTTTCATGGCCGCCAACAGAATTTTTTTTCTTCTATATTGCGGATGTTCAGACATTTGAACGTTTACAGTGTTTGCTTTAAACAGTCTTTTCCATTCACCTCTCTCAGAAGGTGCAGGAAGCATTAGAAGAGAATGGGGTCACTTAAAGCTCTATTTGGGAATTATAATCCATTTCATCCGCTAAGGTATAGAATCCTTTAGGGAGTGCTGAGATAGGAAATTTGGAAGAGTTAAAGGATGATTCAGAAGAGCTAGAATAATCTTTCAGGCTATCAGAGGGTTGGTTCTTGGGTTGTTCGATAGCTGCGATAGTTTGGGTGCAATCTATTGTAATTGTTGCTTTTGTCTCAGGAATAGACTGATGGTGAGGTTTCTTCAGAGTTGCATATTTTACATCTGGGGTCAGTGTGTATTGCTTTAGAAATTTGGATGTTTTGTATTTTAGCGAATAATCTCTAGCTTGGTGATTAATTCTTTGTTTTGGTAGCTACATCTTTTTCAGGAAATTTAATAATGGTGGAAAATGGATTAGGGGACATAGACGCAAGCCTCTTACGTGAGTTTGGCTAACTCATAGGGAGGGTATGGTACAGGGTGTTGTGGCAGGAAAGGTTCTCCATGCTTTGTGTTGGATGAATCAACTTGGTTTCATGGTTGGTTAGTTGAAAACTAATACTCAGGAGTTTGGTTGTTGATGGCATTTTGAATGGAAGATTGGATCATGGGCTGTTTTTGGACTTTTTGAGAAGTCAGTAATATGGGTAATGCAGGCGGCCAGGTTACAGTAACTGCTTGAGTTTCACCAGGATTTGGGGAAGGAGTTCTACTGGAATGGAGCTGTGTCAGTGCTTTAACATGCAGAGGCATGGGGGCTGCTGCAATTGTAGCATAAGAATGCTTTTGTCTTTGGGATATTTGTCTTTGAGCTGGTGTATGGCTTCTCCTGCTCAATTTTTGTATGGTGCATAATTCCAAACCCTCCTGTTTAAACAAGCAAAACAGACATTTTAAGAAAGAGGCACTGTGGGGTCTTCCACAATATTTGCAGTGTGGTGTTTTCACAGGGAATGTGAAATTCTTTTCCGTATACTGGGCATATGTCATACGGTCCTATGCAACATTTTCGGGGATGACCAAACTGTTGGCATTTAAAGTAACATCTGGGTCGGGGAATAAACGTACTACACTGTAGCTTGCAAACCCTATTTTCACTTTTGAAGGTAAAAAAGAGGGTACTAACTTTTAGGTCAGTAGTAAATGAGGATTTGGGGTTTCAGATGAGTCCCAATGAGAGTGAAATCTGTAAACTTTTGTAACAGGAAATCTTTTCTGCTGGAGATTTAATAAAATGATAACTATCTTTTTATTTCTGTTCTAAAGAATAAATTGTGCCTTTAGATGTGTTTCTTATTTCATTTGGAGTGTAAAAAAGAGGGATGTTTCCGAGAGATGTTGAGGATGACAAGATGGAACTTTAATTCCGGGTAGTAGCTTGATCGAGAAGGGACCCATTTCTCATTAACCTGACTGGATAGGTCTTCAATACCTAAAGCTTTTCAAGTGCATCGCTAGGAATAATGGTTCTTTGCTCAGTAAGAGCTTTGGAGGTAGTGGATCACAATAAGTAATATATCGGGAATGATGTGTCAGCTGGCAGTCCCGAAGGGGGAGCAGCATATGGAGTAAATAAATATGAATGACTATGATGGGGGGGGCACCTTTATGGAACTGCCCCAACAGTTTGTGGACGTGATGTTGAGGCAGAGGACTTTCAGGTGTGATAGAAGGAATTATAACGGAAACACCTGGTCTAGGAATAGGAGGGACTGAGGTGGAGTAAGGCTGGGAATTCGACATATGGTAGTTGTGCTTGCTTGGTTTAATAACATTATCTTTATAAGCCAGTTTCATAAAAATTAAATCACAAACTTCTCCATAAATGAGCAGTTATAACATGAAAGTAAATGAAACATAAAAGTAAATAACAGGATGGACTGGAAAGGCGTATATTTCATAAGGAAGGGTAGTCCTTCTCACAACAGGCCACATTTCAGAGACACACAATTTCCGGACCCTACTCTGTATGGTAGGACATGGATGTGGCCTCGGAAGAGCCTCCAGGAACTAAACACGGGCTCCCATCTGTTTACCACGCAGTACCTAAATAACTACACATGGAGCCCAAGATTATACACTAATGTGCAGGGCAGCCTCCTACACTGGTTAGACGAGATTCGGGTCCCCTACTATTAGTGACCCAGTCAAAGGCGGTAAGGACCAGTTTTTCTCCTGTACCCTCATCCACAAGGAAGAAGTGTGAGGTGGAATGAAGACCCATGAAGGAATAGGCACCAGAGGCCCAAGGGTCTGTGACAGGAAAAAAGGGAGGACAACCTCTAAAATGAGGGAAAGTACATACAGTATAGGGACTGGGGAGGAAGTAAAAAAAAAAATAGAAACTATGATGGAGGAGAAAGTTTGAAAGATAAAAATAATTCGAAAGAAAAAGAAGACTAAAAGATTACATGCAATATGTGACACATGCACATACTAGTGCTGGGGCTGGAGGGATGCGCAAAGTCCCCCAAGTATTGGCTCTTGTCACTATGCTATGTTCCAGGTTATTCACCAAGAGTATAACACTGTAGCAAGAATTGATACATCCTCTGGAGTTTTTATATATATATATATATATATATATAATATATATATATATTTATAATATATATATTATATATATATATATATATATATATATATATATATTTATATATATATATATATATATATATATATATAATAATATATATAATATGATATATATATAATATAATATATATATATCTATTATATATATATATATATATATATATATAATGATATATATATATATATATATATATTATATATATATATATATATATATATAATGGACAAAATATTTTTAAAAATCCAAAGCCAAAAATGTCTTTATTTTTCTTTTTTTTATTTTATTTTATTTATTTATTTTTTTTTTTTAACAAAAAAAACAGTTCTTTCTAACCCAGTATGATCCAAGTAAACTAACTTATGGTATTCAGTAAAACAATTAAAATTCTTTGTACAAGAAAACATGTTGACATAGAGAGAAGATTATATTACTACTACATAATTAGTGAGAAAAAAACACAAATTTAAAAACTTTATATGAAATAAGCTGGTGTGTAACCAATTGTTGATGAAGAGAAAATCATTTCTATTACACAAAGAACGAGCAGTACTGCTACATAATAATTTAAGAGGAAGTTCTTAAGTCTGAATTCTTGTGCATTTTAGTGTTTGCGGAGGGGGGGGGAAAGACTTAAGAAGCTTGCAATGCACAGTTTCATTTTAAATAAAGTTAATCGAAATTATAATTAATATTAGAAACAGCTGAATTATGATCTCTCCAGAATAATTATTCGTTTTTATAGATTAGAAATTACAATAGCATTGCTGAACTCTGTACTTTAATTTATTTCATCAGTTTATATATACCATCATGAAATGTAGGGTCAGAAAAGGTATTATGATAGCAATTCTATCTAAAAATGTTTAGCCTGTATGAAATGAGAAGTAATCGTTATTATATGCTCTTACCTCTGTAATTAGGCCTAAGCTTGTCTGATATAGTCATTCTCTACAGGTTTAAAAAAAAAATTCATTTATCAAAAGTATTTGAAATACACTTTTCAATGCACTGTCAATTAACTTACAATTTGCATTTACAAATTCAATTCATTTATCAACTTAATATTTTTTCAAAAGCATTCTTTGCGCCCATTATTACCGATCCGCAGGGTCATAAATTTAGGGTTAAGCGTTGCACCACACTTAAATTTCAGAATAAAATGGTGATCTTATAAAATCTTAATTTATTAGTGCTGCCTTATTTATTACAGATCAGTGCTTTTTTAATATACAAAATGAAGATGTATTTTTTTTGGTGAATCAGTTTGCACATATTTTCTGTTTAAAAATGTATTATACATTTCTCTCTTTTTCTTTTCAGCATTGCCCCCAATTCTCGTTCCTCGTGTTTGGAATAGTTCCAATGTTTCCCAACCTGAATAATAGTTTTTTATACAAGTAGCAGCTGTAGTACAAGTTCTACTGTAGTGTATTCTGGAATGTTGTTGCAAAATATGTCCACCATGATATATGCAGTTTACAAATGGAAGTCTTAACGAGTCGTTAATGCTACTGGAGGTGGACTTTTTTGCAGTCCCAATAGACTCTGAAGATTTAAAGCTCGTTAACAGATCTTTACCTTCAGACAGCATGAGTGATTCTGTCTCTTTGAGTTCTGTTAATCCATCTTTGATCCACAAGAACTTTTTCCACCTACCGAGTCACCACCCCCTGGTATATGAGTGAAGATGGAAGATCAGCCATGATTTGCCTGATATTTCAGACTATACAGGTAAGTTCTAAATAAATAATCATTTCTTCAAAACAATTTTACTGTTTATAAGTTGCTTAGTATAGTAACTTAGCATATTAGAATAGTTATATTTCTTTAACCAACTTCAATTTTTTTAAACTTGTATTAACCGGCATTTCAAATAATTGATGTTTGGGATAAGTATTCCACTTATTGAGTTTGTGTTTTGCAAGTCTTATAAAATGATTCTTCAGAAGAACATTATTGCATCGATTGCTCTGAATTTATAAATAGTAAAGTAAGGATGCAATGAAATTTAGAGGAACCAAAGCCAAAAGGTTTTTCTTTTGTGAAAAGAATTAGATGAATATATTTTTCTTTAAGTATTCTGAGCAGGGTTGTGGAGTCGGTTCAAAAATTTTCCGACTCCGACTCCACCCTCTTCAAAATTACCGATCCAACTCGACCTCTTGAAAATTACCGCTCCAACCCTTTTGAAAATTTACCGACGTGACTCCGACTCCCCTCTCAAATTTACCCGACTCCGGACTCACCTTTCAAAATTGCCGACTCCGACTCCACTCTCTTCAAAACTACCGACTCCCCGACTCCGACTCCATAACCCTGATTCTGACTATTCTCCTGATTAAATGCTAACTTTTGCAAAGGAATATACGGTATATTTTTTTAAATTTGCTGTGACTTCTACATTTTAGAATATAGAAGAAGATAGAATTTTTTTTTATTTCAGAGTTAATAAATAACAATTTATGGATCTATAATAAATTGTTGGCAATCCCTCATCCCACACCTACTGCTTCATCTCGTCATTCTATATTTAAAGGTTTAAGGCCTGGAAAGTAATATTTGAACTTATTGACTAATTAATTAATTTTCACAAAAACATTCTTTAGAAAAGTTATAAAATACTTTAAATATTAGTTATAATATATATATTTTTTTTATTTATTTATTTATTTATTTTTTTTTTTGCAATCTAAATAAATTTTCTTAAGGATATTCACCACACCTCAATTATCACTTGACAATCAAGCTTTTCAATTTTATTTTAAAATAGCGCTTGGCCTTATCTGTTTAACTTTTAATGTGATTTGCCAAAAGGATTCATGATGCCTTAACAACGTCTTAAAATTAGTTTATGCACCCATTCTTCGGATAGTGTTAGAATGAAGAAAGTATTAAAACTACTTTAAATGCTGATAGTTTCATTGTATTTCCTTTAATAGTAGTAGTGGCAGTATGTTTTCGCAAGAACATCATTCAATTCCAGTTTCGGTTTAAAGAATCTTTAGCAATTGCAACACCTTGCGTCATGCTAGCTGTCTATTAATGATATTGGCAAAAAGGAACGAATAAAAAGAATTGGTGTGGTATTTTAAAGGAGAGTTAGCAAAATTTAATGAAAGAAGGGAAAATTAATATATTTTCGTGATAGCAAGGTCGGAATTCCTATACAATTGCCAGCCGCCCCCCATAAGAATACTCAAATAAACCCTCACACACTCACCAAAACACACACGACACCCCACCCATAAATCCTACCAATCAGGAGACAAATTTACCACAGAAATAAAAAAAAAAAAGGTTCATCGCAATAGTGAATTGGAGAAGAAGAAACGTTTATTTTTTCGTCGACTCCATCAAATGAATCAGAGCCCCTGCAGCTTAACAATAGACATGTCAGACGGTGCTCTATTGGATAAGCAAGAAGATTGAACTTAAGTCTCAGACCCAGGAACGTCCTGTTGAAACCGAGGAGAGAGACCTTCTTTTTTCTTCAAAATAAGATTTTATACTTATATAATATTAATAATAGTAATAATATATATATATAATATATAGTTAGAATATATATATATTTATAGATATATAACTAATACGTTGTGGGGGGTGCATTTCGTCCCGGGTTGGTTTCCTTGATGCTGTGGTGTGGTGTGGGATGTGCGCTTTATATATTTATATAGATATATACAGTAATTATAATATATATATATATATATATATATAATTGAAATATATATATAGATATATTATATCTATAATATATATATAGATATGATATATATATATAGTTACTAATATATATATTTATTTATATATATATAATATATATATATAGTATATTATAGATATATATATATATATACTATAATCTATATAAATTATATTATATATAGTCGTAATATAATATATAAATATATAATTTATATATACTATATTATATATATATAGTATATATATATATATAAATATGATAGTGATGGTATATATGGTAGAATAATGAAGGAGGATAGTACCAGCATTGCATAGTAGATAGATAGTATAGATCCTATTACATAATATATATATATACTATAGTATATATATAATTATATATTTATAATATATATAATATATATATATAATAGTATATAAGATATATATATATAATTAGTATATATATAGTACTGTATATATACTTATATATATATCTATATATAGTATAAATTATATATAAAGATAATAATAATATAAATATATATATAATGAATATAATATATAATGTAGTGATTATAGTAGGGTAATATATAGAAAATTATAAGTAAATTAAAATATGATATATAACTATATAATATATATCGATTATTGATATTAAAACGTAATAATATATTGATATAATATGAAACCAAATTAATATATATAAGTAGTAATAAGATATAAGTAGATGATATAAATTATATATAAATTATTAAATAATATATATAATATATTATATTATATAATATAATTATATAAATATATATATAATATTATATATAGTATATATATGTATAGTATATATATATATATATATATATATATAATATTATATATATATATAATATAATAGTATATATATATATATATATATGTATATATATATAAATATATAAAATATTAAGTATATATTATATATATAATATATAGAATATATAATATATAATATAATATATAAGTATATAAATATTTATCATAACTATATGTATATATATATATAATATATATATAATATATACTATATATATTATATATATTAAATATATAATTATAATATATATAATTATATTATATAATATATATATATATATAATACATATTATATAATAATATATATATATATATTATATAATATCTAAATTATATATAATAGATATATATAGATATAATATAGTATATATATATATTAATATATTATAATAATAATATATATATTATATATATAATATATATTATAATAATATATATATATATATATAAATATATATAAAATATATATATATAATATATATAAATATAGATATATATAATATATATATATATATATATATATATATATTATTATATCTATATATATTATATAATAGTATATAATATATATATAATATATATAATATATAAGATATATATATATATAAAATAGTAAATATAATATATTAATAATATATATATATATAATAATATTAAATAATATTATATATAATATATAATTATATAATATATATAAAAATATATATATATAGTATATAGATAATATATATATATAATGATATAAATATAGGCGTAGTTAAGGATGGCTGGTAGGCAGTGCCTTCTATTTTTAAGAGCAAGATAATAATAAAAAATCAAAAATAAAAAATATTTAAATGTTAATAATAAGAAACATAAGAAATTAAATGCCTAAGCAAATCTTAAAGAATAAATAAAACACACTGGTTATTATGGCTTTGCGCCTAGCTAGCTGTTTAACTTGCCCGTATAAGGTAGGTGTAGCTGAAATAAAATATCTCCTCTCACTTGCAATGATATAAGAGCAGGCGAGCGCCGTGATCGTACTGCGACGTGCTTGTAGATGTTGCCATAAAGTTTTTTTTTATAAATTTTTTTGGATGATTTAATTATCAGTTTATCTAATGCTTAATATTTTAACTATATATATAGTAATATATATTATAAATATATAATATATAAATAAGATATAATATATTATATATATATAAATATATATGCATATATATATATCATACTATATAGATATATATATAATATAAGTATAAGAATATATATATTATAATATATATATTATTATATATATATATATAGTATAGATAAATATAGATTAATATAATATATATTATATATATATATTATATTATAATAATATATATATATTAATATCTTATTATATTAATATATATAAAATCCTATATATAGTAGCTATATAGTATATATATATATAATATATATTATATATATATAATTATATAATGATATCAGATATATAAATATAAATATTATATAATTATATAATATATATATATATATATAAGATTATAATATATATATATATATATACTATAATTATGATAAATAATAATAAATATATATTATTAAAATATATATAATATATATATATAAATATATAATAATATATATAATATATAATGAAGTTATATAAATGATATATTAAGTAGTATAAAGATAAATGTACTATCTATAAAATATATATATAAATATATGATATATTATATATATATATATATTATCTATATATATATATATATCTTGCCTACCAATGTAAAAACATCTAGCTGATATAAATATATATATATATATAGAAGATATATATATATCTATATACTAATAATATATATAATTATTATATATATATTATATATATGTATATATATATATAATTAAGTTATGATATATATATATTATTAGATATAATAAATATTATAAATACAATGATATATAAATTAATATATATATAATATATAATTAATATATCTATATATTATAATATAAATACTATAATATATAATATATATATATATATTATAAATATTATATATAATAATAATATATATATATATATATAATATAATATATACTATATAATATATATTATATTAATATATATAGTATATAAATATATATAATATTATATATATACTATATTATTAAAATATATACTAAGATATATATATAATATGTTATTTATTAGCTAGTAGTATATATGTATTATAGTTGGTAAATAATATAACTAACAAGGAAAGAGTAATTTTTTAAAAATAATAACCTTATACTAAAGATACAATTAAAAAATTATTTATTAACAGAAAAAACAAATTAAAATGTCAAATTAGCACCTAAAAAAAAAATAAACTAATTAAAAAAATATGATAAACCTATGTAAAGTAAGAAAATATCCCGTTTACTATAGTAGCTACTCGTCAAAAAATTATAATGGTTAAGAAGGGTGATTAGATTGTTAGTCAACATAATCTTTATCTTTAGTTATTTGTACTATAATATAATACTGTTTAATTCTGATTCAGTTCATACAAAATTCCTGAAAGAAACTAAAATAACACCGAAGATTATAAAAAAGTAGATAAATGCATAGTGTTATTTGAACTATTTAGTCTTTTTGAATTAATTTTGACTCGCTTAATTGGCGAACTGTATTATTTTGGTTTTGCTTTAAAGCAATCTTGTCTCTCTAGAAGATGATTTAACATAATCGTTTTCTATAGTCGAAATTACGATTGGGGGGTTTATTTGGTAATATATTTTTTAGATTTGTTTCATTTCCCTTCTCCTTTGCACATTAGAACCCAGTAGCGATTTATTATTATATTATTATTATTATTATAGATTATTAGTATTATTATTATATTTATTATTATTATTATATATATTATTATTATAATTATTATTTATATATTTATATTATTATATAAATAATTATTATTATGAATATGATTATATTATATTATTAGTATTAATAATTATATTATATATTATATTATTATATATATTATTACGATAGATTGTATTACTTATAGTATATATATGATATATATATATAATAAATTATATAGAATATATAGGATATAGTATATATATATTATATAATATAATATATATAAATAATATATATATATAAATGTAAGTTATACGATATATATAATATATAGATAATATAGAAAAAATAACATATATATATTATATAGATATATATAAGAGTATATAATAGTATATATTAAATATAATATACTAGATAAATAATATATATATAATAAATATATATTATATATAATTGTTATACATATGAAAAGTAAGTTAAAATGCAATTTTTTGATAGTTTGATGATGGCATTAAATCGAGAAACAGAGATGTCATACTATATTACTAAAATTAAAAAGGTTCCTTTGTTAACAAGTTTCAACAAATAAGAGGTAAAAAAGATTGTTCAAAAACGAAATGGCCAAGAGATCCTCGTTTTTTCTTGCTTTTTTCCCTTCTTCTCCTCCATAAAAAAGAAGAAAAATGGAATAACACAGAGTGCATAACACTTTAGTCAATTCGTAAAATCCTTCCTTTTTTCCGTTCTTTCTGATTCATTTAAGTTCCAAAAGGAACGAGTCAATAGTGAATCAAACTTTTGTATGTATTAATAATATATATTAATATATATATATAATATATATAAAATATAATAATAAAAAAATAATATATATATATATAAAATGTATATATATATAATTTAATAATAATATATATATAATCTGATATATTTATAATATAATATATATATATCAAATATATATATATATATATATAAAATATATATAATATATATATATATAATAATATATATAATATAATATTAATTGATGTAAGTATTAAACCTATCATATAATAATTATAATAATAGTAGTGAATGATATATAATATATAATAATATATATTATATACTATATATATATATAATATAATATATGATAATAATATAATATAATTAATAATAGTATTTATATTAATATTAGAACTTGAATATATAAAGGGAAAGCTGCAATGTGACAAAACGCTTACTTATGTGGACCGAAAATGTTCCAGATTTGCATGTTGCTAAAATCAATGTAATGTTAATCGAACATATTTACATGATAAAACATAGATGCAAGTTAAAATTAAAGATAATAAAAGGCATAAAACATAAAACAAAAAATATGAAACCATGTTCTTTTGTATCAAGATAAGGTTCACAATTTTTTTGGCTGGATCTATGAAACTCATAAGGTCCTATTATTGAAACCAGTAATATTTAATTAAAAATGCATCTGAGTTTAAAAACATAGAAAAAAAACAAAAAAAAGATCTTGGCATTGCCTATGAAAATTTTAGGGTAGAAATGTAGAAGGTACTGTCTTTAATGTAGCATTAAAATAACTTATATATCATAAGAGAATTCAAGAATACCATTAATTTGTTATTAGCATTGCAACACAATAAGTAAATTTAGAAAAAAAGAATGCCAAAAATGTTATAGAGATTGTATTGATAAAGATGAATGTCTTGAGAACCCTAATATATGTGATACTAAAACTGAAAATTGTAAAACCTATCTAAATTACGCAAACTACACTAATAAGCTAAACTAACCTAAGCTACCAACAAACCAACTAACCTAACTAACTTAACTAACTAAACAACTAACTAAACCTAACTTAACCTAACTTAAACCTAACTAACCTAACCACTCACAACAACAACACAAGTAAACCAAACTATCAATTAACCTAACACTAACTACCTAACTAACTAATATTGCATACTAATAAAATAATGAACAACTAAACTATAGATTGAATAATTAGCATAAACATGTATAACAAAATAATATACCTAAATAAATGATTTTATTTTCTCACAAAACCCACCCCACCCAAAAAAAAAGGTAGAAAAGGAAAAAAAAATGTCACGCTTAGGAACGTCAACCACAGGATTACGTGTAAAATGAATATTAAATAGAAAACATTTAAGTGCCCTATAGAATACATTAAAAGGGTAAATATTATATATGAAAATTGATATATATATATAGACTATATTATATATCTAATAAAATATAAATATAATATATAAATATAATATAGTATTTAAGATATAGATATATATGTACATGTGGAGCTGGAGGTCGCATTCTGCGTATTTTATGCTGAAAAAGTTAAAAGCCGTATAAATTGACAAAGAATGCTTGTGTAAGCTCAGTCTTTCTTTTTTTTTTTTTATTAAAAAATTGATGAAATTTTTGAAAAAGGTTTAGTTTTTTTTTTTTTTATAAAAAATTTGTTCAAATAAATAAAATGATTAATTACGGAGTTTTTATTAAATTAATGATAATAAGTTAACAAATATAATATATATATAGATAATATATATATATATAGTACTATATATTATATATATATAATATATATATATATAAAAGATAGTATTAATTATATATATATATAATATATAGATAAATTATATATTATATAAATATATATATATATTAAAAGATAATGTTTAATATATATATAAAATAATAGTTATATAATATATATATTATATATTATATAATATATATATATATAATATATATATATAATATATATATATATATTAATATAATTGACATTAAAAAGAAAATATAAGAGAAAAGCAGGAAGACATATCTCGAAAGTAGGAACGTTACAGAGAAAACCATAAAATTGAAACAGCGTATAAAGCATATTAACAAATTAAAAAAAACATCTCGAAAAGTACGACATTTATTGAAAAAAAATTACTATTTGAATCAGGTATAAAGCTGATATAATGCAAAGTCTTTTAAATGATTAAACAACCAATACCCCAAGTAAGATCACATTGATACCAAGAGTCGGCTTCGCTCTAGGTGGCGACGTTGGATTCGTCCCCGTATCCAGCCTCGGCTCGAGCCAATGAGTAATATTTTCCTTGAACTTTCTTCTAGGCTCGAGGCGATGGGGGACAGAGGGGGGGACGAACGACTTACTATAATAAGATTTATCGCTGATCCAAATATTAATTTGTTTTCTTAAGTGCTACGTTTCGAGTGTTTTTTTTTTTTTTTTTTTTTTTGTTTTTACATTCCGGAATAACTTATAGCTGATTTCAAATATGGATAGTTTTCTGTAAAGTGTCATACATTCGAGAAATCTCCTGGCCTTTCTGGAATTGATGCCCTTAAAAAAAAAAAAATATTATTAAACTGGAGTATTAGTTAATAAAGTACGAAATCGTTCAAAAAATTTTTGTTACTACCCATTTAACCTGGCTAATAGATATATATAAATATATATATTATATATATTAAAAATATATATAATATATATATTAATAATATATAATATAATATATATATATATTATATTATATGATATATATAATACATATATAATATATATATAAATTATATATATATATATATATTAAAATATAATAATATATAATATATTAAAATATATATAATATATAATTAATATATATATATATAAAGTAAAAATATATTATAAAAGGAAGTAATTACGTTTTATTTTTCTCATCAATTAAAGATTTATAAATTTTTTTCACCCTAGACATGAAAAATTAAACAAGATTGTAAATACTAAACTAAAATTCATGACTCAGAGAAACGCGAGACATTTCACATGACAAAAAATTATAATATATATAATAATATAATATATAATCTATATAAAATAAAATATAGATATATAATATATATATACTATATATATATATAGAGATAATATATATCTATATAATATAATAAATTATATATATATCATATATATGAGTATATATAATATATCATATATAATATTGACTTTAAACCTCCAAAATTCTTAACAAATAATCGAATAAATAATAAATCGATTGAAAACTGCTGGTCGCGATGAGAGCCATAATATACTATATATCATAGAATATATATATATAAATATTATATAGTAATTATGTATATAATATATATATATATATATAATTATTATATATAATATAATAATCTATTTCTTTGTAAACTGTATAATAATGATAGATATATTAAATATATAAAATTATATAAAATATATATTAATAAAATGAATATAATAAAAAGTATAAATATATAAATATATATATGTATATATTATAGATATATAGTAATATATAGTATATTATATAGTGACTTGGTGAGCGGGGTAGATAGTATGTAGGGTGAGGTAGTAACTAGAGGAAGTGAATAATGGAACTGGGTATATATTCTAATAGATAATATATATACGATATAATATATTATATTAGGTATAATATAAGATATAGTATATAATCAAGTAAGTATAGAAATAGTATATATAAAGTATACTGGAGTAGTAAGTAGTATAAGAGTATATATAATAAGAATATATATATATCAATTAGAGGTTTTATATGAAAGTAATGGTCATAACAACAAATCAGTTTAGCAAAAAAAAAAACTTTTTCATTGACTAAATAAAAAAGTTGCTGTACCTCGTAAACAACAAAGTCTCAAACAAAATATAAGGGTAAAAATCTGTTCAAAACGACAAGGCCAAGAGTGATCGCTTGTTTTCTTCTTTTCCATTTTTCTTCTCATAAAAAAAGAGGAAGGAGATGAATTCCGATTTTTCTTCTTTCGTTCGACATCTTTTGGTCAAATTCGTTAAAGAAGCGCCTTGTTGTTTTTCTTTTCTCTTATTCATGTAGCTTTCAATTCGGCTAAAAAGTGCTGTTGATTGATGCAAACTTTTTATGTTTTAGATATAAATATATATATAATATTACATATAGTAATATATAGTTAAAAATATAAATATAAGTATTATATATATATATAATAATGATAATATTATAATAATGATATATATATTAGGATATTATAGTAGTAGCCGTATATTATGAGTAAGTTTGAAACAGTATATATTAATTAATGTGTATTTAATATATATTAATAATAAGTAGATATGGTCGTAATAGTATATATATATAATATATAATATAATATGATACATGATATATAATTATATAGTAATATGATATAATATATATATAGAGTATATAAGTATTAATATAATTTAAATATATACTAATATATATATATATACAATATATATATAGTATATATAGTATAATATGATAATATATATATATATATATAATATATAATATGATAGTAAGTATATACAATATATAAATAAAGGATTATATTATTATATATAATATAATAATAATAATATAAGTATATATATATATATATATATAAAGATGATATATATATAGATATATATAAGATTAGTAAGTACTCAAGTGATATTGGACCCCCGCTGTGTATATGAGTAGTCCAATTTTACTGACGCTTGCCTTTTTGACCTGAACTTTTTGGCTGGATTTTTGACGAAGGGGCGCGCCAAGAACGGATGGAGCATCCGTCGTACTAGCTCCCTATTTGGCCCCTTGTTTCCCCTTTAGGGCTTGCCCCTGTATTTTGATTCTGGCCTTGAATATGTCGGTTTTGGCCTTGAGATTCGGGCCTATAGCAGTATCAAGGGCTGAAGACCATGTCTTAAAGGTGAGTGAGGATTAGGGATTATTTGAGCTCATCAAGTACTGGCTACTTGCCTTGTAGTACCTGTGCTAAACAGGAGGCGTTAGTAACGTGACTGTATGGATCGTCAAACTTATTCATCCGCGGTCACACTGTCCTTCACCCACCACCACCACAGGAGCACACACACACACACGAACACACCCACACACACACCACAACACCACACACACTATGCTGTCATCCTCAGCGTGAGCTCAACTTTGATGCATCGACTTGATGATCTCGTATGATCATTTGATGACTCATCTGATGGTTCAACTTTGATGGCTCAACTTTGATGCTCAACTTTGGCTCAACTTTGATGGTCAACTTTTATGGTCGAGGATTTATTGAATGACACAATTGATGACTATCTTTGCGGTTCATTCTTTGAAGGTGCTATCTTGATGACAGATTGTGATGGTTCAGCTGAGTTTCAACTGATGTGTCATACGTAAGATGGTCAGTGAGTGGCTATAGTATTCTATGACTATTGAGAGTATGCAGTGAGGCAAGTAGGGCCAGTAGTGCCAATGAGTGCAGTGAGTGCCAATGGAGGTGCAGTGGAGGCACATAGTGCCAATGAGGCCAAAGTGCCAACTGAAGTGACATTTTCAGCCTTTCTAGCCTCCCCGAGCTAGAACCTGAATGGGTTGTCAGCCCCTAGGTTTAAGTATGAGAATGCTTGTGTGTATACAGCGGTGCTAGTGGGAGGTTCCTACTATGAGTAGTCTTTTTCTAACACTCTAAGCCCTATATAGTATATATACTATATAGATAGATATAGATGAATATATCTGATATATTTATATATATATATAGTATATAATATAATATATATATATAAGCATAATAAATAATATATAATATAAGAGTACTACACACCCACATAGACCACAACTAGATACAGAACTACACACGCCAGCTAGACACTCACTAGCACTCAACCAGATAACACTCAACGTTACGCTTAGACAACAGCACACACACATACAACAACACACTATGGGACACTTATAGGCAATTACAACTCACCATAGGGCACGGATACACTCACGCCTATACACTCACCGCAATAGACATCAACACTACACCCTCCTAGACACTATACTTACGCATACCTTTTATACACACTACACACCCAGATACACACACACCAAACACACATACCACTATAACTTATACGCCGTTGCACTACCATAGACCTACTAACTATACACACATACAATATGTCACTTAGTCACACATACCCCAACACACATAGACACTACCATGACACCTAGCTACCCATAAACTACATTCACATAACCTTTACACTACACACACACAGAACAGACATATATAGCAAACAACACAATCTCGATTTGAAGCTCAACTTTGATGCCAGCTGGTTGTTCACTTTGTTGGTCAACATGACTGGCCAATTGTTGACAACTTGTTGGCTCACTTGATGGCCAACTTGTGGCTACAACTTGATTGCTCCACTTTATGGCTCAGAATATTGAGCGCACATTGATGCGTCATCTTGCGTTCATTGAGGTGATATCTGAATGACTCAGGTTATGATGGTCGCTGACGTTAACTTGATGGTTGTCAATCACGACGGAGGCAGGTGTTCGTTAGTAATCATAATATAGTAGATGGATCCGGTGAATGCAAGTGAGTGCCAATAGGAGTGCAAGTGAGTGCAATGATGAAATTATGCCAATGAGTGCAAGTGAGGCCACATAGTCCAATGAGTGCCACTTTTCAAGCCTGTCTAAGCCCCCCGAGCTAGGAGCCTAATATGGGTCTAATCCCAGGTTATAAGTATGAGGAGATGTGGTGTATATACAGTTAGTGCTTACCAGAGTTATCTTTTTCTAACACTATAGCCCCATATAATATAGGATATATATTAATAATATATATTATAGATATATGATGGTACTATTAATAGGAATAAGATATATTATAATAAGTATTATAATTAATAATAATAT